>VWZZ01001560.1:9569-35074 GCA_013399095.1 Psophia crepitans
TGTGTGTGATTTGAGTTTTTTCTGGGTTTTTGTTTGTTTGTTTTGGTTTTGTTTTGGACTTGTTTTTTTTCCTCCCATAAAGTCCTTCCTACCAGAAATACCCCAATTGTCCCCCTACCCTTGTTCCCCTCCTAGAGGTACATGTAAGTGTATCCCACCACAAAACACATGCCAAACTTGGCTCTGCTTCTCCAACATGCCAGTTTTATCTCTTTTTTATAAAAAAAAAAAAAAGACTTGTGGGAGCAGTTGTGTGCTTCCACGGTCAGAGGTAATGCTTGCTGCTGCTCTCTCCTGACTACAGCCTCTCTTCTCAGGCCCTGACACCCACCTGACTTCCTAAGCTCCTGCAGAGCCAGCACCCTGCCCTCAGCCCCCTATAGCCACCCTTGCTGTGGTTGTCAGTGCTGCTGCACCTGTGCTATGTTATCGCTTGCTCTGCTGGCAGGACTCAAGGCAAAGCTCCTCCTGGCAGGGATCGCAAAACCAAGACTCAGGATGTACCTACCAAAGCTTACATGGAGAGGATTGTGACTGAAGAAAATGAAGACATAACAGTGGGAAAATGGACTCAAAATTATTTCTGATGTTCATGGGGAAAAATTCTACATCGCTTATGCACAAATGTCCTGAGTATATCTTTTGTAAAACAGCTGCAGAAAAGCCAGGAATAGAAATCTGCATGTTTCAGCCCTCATCAAGGAAGACCAACCTGAAGAAAGAAAAGATGCGTTTTCACAGATCAAGAAGCTGCTGTACCTTGGAGAAAAAATTGGGGAATCTCTCCAAACCCTGTGGATGTAGCAATAACTACAATAAAGCTGATTGCCCTGAATTACTGAAGTAAATCCTCCTAGAAGACCAGCAGAAGCCCTGCATGAACTTTTGTGTGTAACATTGCTCTGTGGTGATTCTCATCTGTAGGTCCCACAAACAGAACTTGTCCTTCCGACTTTTTAATGTATTTTACACATTTATTTTCTCTTCTTATTCTCCATTGTGAATTCTTTTCTGTCAAGGGTTCTTTTTCTCGGAGTTGTCTTATTTATTACATAGCAGATGGTTTGTAAATTCTTAACACGCCTTATTTCAGTCTTATGCTTAATTTTTTCTGTGAAACTTAGGAGCAGCCACACCTTAAAAAATTTGTAAACCAGCACATCTCAATTTGAATTTTTTCTTATGTTTCTCAGATTCCTGCAAGTACTTTTGTCATGTCCTGTTGGCTGGGTTTTCAGTCACTTACACTTGTTTCTAATTAACTTAGTAGATATTTAAACTGCATATGCCACTTACTGTGCTACTTAGTTACCCTAATCCTTGCCCCTTAATTTATCTTAAAATATTTCAATTCAGATCTTCATAGCTGTAGAAGATAATTAGACATTTGCATTACATTATTAAACTTTAATGTAAATATTCAATTAACACATTAATTGTTTTCATTGTGAGTATTTTAACAATTTATTCACTGCTAAATGTTGCAAATCAATTGACTAATAAGGACAATTAAACTATTTAATGAAACTATATAGAGAAAGCAATTTATTTAAATTGGCAGCTCATAACTTGGACAGGTGCACTCTTAGCTGGGTGAAAAACTGGCTAGAAGGCCGAGCCCGGAAAGTAGTGGTGAACGGAGTAAAATCCACTTGGCCGCCGGTCACAAGCGGTGTTCCACAGAGCTCAGTTTAATATATTTATCAATGATCTGGATGAGAGGATCGAGGGTGCCTTCAGTAAGTCTGTGGATGACACCAAGCTGGGAGGGAGTGCCAATCTGCTCATGGGTAGGAAGGCTCTGCAGGGGGATCTGGACAGACTGGACTGATGGGCCAAGGCCAACTGTATGAGGTTCAACAAGGCCAAGTGCCAGGTCCTGCACTTGGGTCACAACAACCCCAGACAATGTTACAGGCTTGGGGAAGAGTGCCTGGAAAGCTGTGCAGAGCTAATGCCCGTGGGGGTGCTGGTTGGCAGCTGGCTGAACATCAGCCAGCAGTGTGCCCAGGTGGCCAAGGCAGCCAACAGCATCCTGGCCTGCATCAGGAATAGTGTGGCCAGCAGAACTAGGGAAGTGAATGTTCCCTGTGCTTGGCACTGGTGAAGCCGCACCTCAAGTCCTGTGTTCAGTTTTGGGCCCCTCACTACAAGGAAGACACTGAGGTTCTGGAGTATGACCAGAGAATGTAAAAAAGCTAATGAAGGGTCTGGAGCACAAGTCTTATGAGGAGCAGCTGAGTGAAATGGGGTAATTTAGTCTGAAGAGGACGAGGCTGAGGGGAGGCCTTATCACTCTCTCTACAACTACCTGAAAGGAGGTTGTGGTGAGATGGGTGTCAGTCTCTTCTCCCAAGTAACTAGTGAAAGGACAAGAGGAAATGGCCTCAAGTTGCACCAGGGGAGGTTTAGGTTGGATATTAGTGTCGTGGTTTTACCCCAACTGTCAACTGAGCACCACGCAGCTGCTTGCTCGCTCTTCCCCTTCCCACCCTCCCCGCAGCAGGACGTGGAGGAGAAGGGGAAGGAAAGGGCAGACGCCCCCTGAGCTGTGATAATGATTGATGACAGTTTTACTGGGACAGCAAAAGGAGTGGGAAACAACAACAGTACTGGTGATACACAATGCAGTTTCTCACTCACTGACCGTACAATTTGAACCGCGTGCTCAGACACGTCCCGAAACCGGACCACCCCTGAGCTGTGCTGCCTCGAGAAGTACCGCCCCTNCTGCCTCGAGAAGTCCCGCCCCTTCCTGACTAGCCCCCCTCTTCTATGCTGAGCATGTCACATGGTATGGGATACCTCCTTTTGCTAGTTTGAGTCACCTGTCCTGGCTGTGTCCCAGGAAAATTAACTCTGTTCTAGCCAAATTCAGGACAATTAGGAAAAACTTCTTCACCAGAAGAGTGGTCAGGGATTGGAACAGGCTCCCCAGAGAGGGAGTCACTGTTCCTGGCAGTGTTCAAAAAGTGTGTAGATGTGACACCTCGGGGCATGGTTTAGTAGACATGGTGGGTGTTGGATTGATGGTCGCTTGATGATCTCAAAGGTCTTCTCCAACCTTAGAGATTTTATGAAATTCAGTTACAGAAAATACCGCATGTTTCATTTATGATGACAAATAATAAATATAATAATGCTTGGATTGGTTATAATGACATGTCAGGGACTAAAGATATGCCTTAACATTGCCGACAGACCCGTGCCCCCTCTTTCCTCTCTCTCCCCATGAAACCTCATCAGCACAGCAACCACCACCCGTACGGCGCCTGCGCTGTGGCTCCAGCGGCCGCATCAGCTGTCCCCATCTGGCTCCTCCTGCTGTGGCTCCTCTGCCTACCCCAGCCCATCCCGGTCCCCCGACCAGGTGCTGCTCCATGAATTCCACCCATCGAGAATGGACATGTGTCCTCCTTGTCTTGGACCATGTAGCCCGAGTCCTCTGCGCATGCGTCTGGGCCCACAGTCGATTGAAGGACAAAGTGTGGGGAGGGAGGCTCGGACCCTCTGGAAGTTTCGAGGACACTCTGGAGACGGTACTGGGCATGTGCAGCACCGCTGGGCAGGAGGTGCGGCTATGCCAAAAACTTATCGCCTACGCAGTGAGACAACGCTACAAAAAGGGACAAGGTCAGCTAGGGAGGGGGAGAGGAAGAAAAGAAGAGGAACATTCCCTCACCAGACCTGAAGACATCAAACTGATGGGACTCCACAGATTCTTGGTGGTTTGTTGTAATCTCTCCCTCTCTCTCTTTCTCTTTTTCACTCTTTTCCCTCTTTCTCCCCCAGCCTTCTCTCACATGCTTGTTGTAGGCATAAAGTGACTTGGCACTTGACTCNACTCTGGAGACGGTACTGGGCATGTGCAGCACCGCTGGGCAGGAGGTGCGGCTATGCCAAAAACTTATCGCCTACGCAGTGAGACAACGCTACAAAAAGGGACAAGGTCAGCTAGGGAGGGGGAGAGGAAGAAAAGAAGAGGAACGTTCCCTCACCAGACCTGAAGACATCAAACTGATGGGACTCCACAGATTCTTGGTGGTTTGTTGTAATCTCTCCCTCTCTCTCTTTCTCTTTTTCACTCTTTTCCCTCTTTCTCCCCCAGCCTTCTCTCACATGCTTGTTGTAGGCATAAAGTGACTTGGCACTTGACTCCATTTTGAGTCTTAGTTCTGTTTCTGAGAAAGTGAAGACCTGGTCACAATAAAATGCCTAATTGGACATCACCCAAGATTTAGGATCAGCCGCCCCCAACCACCCAGAGTGATCTGAGGTTGATTGGAATGCATGGGGGTTTAACCTCTGCCAAATTAGCCTATCTAAGTGTGGATCATGACGTGGAAATGTTGTTTAGTGGGATTTTATATGACAAAATCCATAAGAGTGTCTGTGTATCTTCATTAAAAAAAGAACTTTTAGAATTAAAGACGTCAAAGAGACACAGAATTATCTTATTTTCAAAGTTTTTCCTGTCTTGATTGTAATTTGTGTCTCCTTAGTAATAATGACTAAATGATTCTCTAAGTGTTTTCTGATAAAGGCTCTGTTTCTAGGAAAAACAGAGTAGAACGTGTACTGCAAATGACTGACAAGATCCCAGTGAGATTATCTTCCTAGAAATAGAAAAAATCTCCATGTTTCATATCTAGAAAACAGCTACAGTATGAAGATAAAACTATTTCTCTGATTGCTGCAGCTTTATTGCCATTTTAGTGTGGATTAAAAAGGTTTTCCATACAGTTTTACAAGTAATTTCTGGCTATTCAGATTTTTAGTAATGTATTCAAATGTAACTTCAAAAAATCTATGCAAGCAGCCCATTTTAATTATGGCAACAGTATACATCATTGCATTTTAGATATGCAACACATTGCTATTAGTAAAGTGCAATTACTTGGCAATACTAGCTGTTCTATATTACTAATTATTTTATTGTATGTTATTATTACTTATTCTTACCCGTTTACGCAAATTACAGTATTTAGCATTCAGTACTGAAGTACATTTATGGATGTAATTTCAGTACAGAATCTGTGTTGCAATTTAATCAAAATGGGCTTCAGAATGCCTCTTTGTTTAGCATATTGCAAAAGTTTGGAATTGTCAATAAACTCAGGGAAAAAAATCTGTCTCAGTTACACAGTGCAGCCAGAGAAATGCGGAAGTGACCTGAAAACTAGGACTAAGCCTTGAATTAAACACAGCAATGGTATTCTAAAAACATAATAAATTGTAATGAATGTATTTCTTCTTTCCACTCAGAGAAAAGTTAGTTGAAGTATTGAAACACATAGCATTGAAACATTTTTTTCATCACATGCTCCATATGATCTCTGCATTCTTCTGTCAGCGAATCTCAGATAGTTCTTTGCTCAAAATCTTTGTATACATCTGGCTGAAAAAACCAGCTTATTGCTAGTTTCTCCCACACACCTTGCCAGGCCTTGTCTATTATATTTTCTTCCATGCTGTCAAAAATGGCCTCTGTGTGCTCTGTTCTCCACTCAGGGGCTGCCAATGTGAATTAAGGTCCAGGTCTCAACATTCTGCTTCCTGGCTTCATGAAATAGGAGGCATTTAAAGCATTTAAATACATCTGGTACAGAAATACTGGTATGTCTAGCTAAACTGGTGGGGCCATAAACGAAATGTTGATTACCTGACTGCTGTAAAATGGAGTGCTCAAGAATATAACTGATAGTACTGTGGCATTTTTAACACATCTTATATACATTCTTGGACATGCAAGGTTGTTTTGGGTTTGCATGGCAAGGTTTTGATAGAGGAGGGGCACAGTGGTGGCTTCTGCAAGAAGCTACTAGAAGCTTCCCCTGGATCTGACAGAGCCAATGCCAGCCGGCTCCAAGACGGACTCACCCCTGACCAAGTCCAGGTCAACAGCGACGGTGGTAGCTCCTCTGAGATAACATTTAAGGAAAGGGGAGAAAGGAGGAGCAGCTTTTGCAGCCAGAGAAAGGAGTGAGATGATAAGAGAAACTTTGCAGACACCAAGACCTCTGAATAAGGAGGGGGAAGAGGTGCTTCAGGCACTGGAGCAGAGATTTCCCTGCAGCCCGTGGAGGACCCCATGCTGGAGCAGGTGGAGACACCTGAAGGAGACTGTGATCCCTTGGGAAGGCCAGGCTGGAGTGAGCTCCTGGCAGGACCTGTGGCCCCATGGAGAGAAGAGCCCACACCAGAGCAGGTTTGGTGGCAGGACTTGTGACCCACATTGGAGCAGTCTGCTTCTCAAGGTCTGCACCCTGTGTAAGGGACACACAGGAGCAGTTTGTGGAGGACTGTAGCCTGTGGGAAGGATTCACATTAGAGAAGTTTGTGGAGGACTGTCTGCTGTGGGTGGGGCCCCACACTGGAGCAGGGGAAGAGTCCTCCCACTGAGGAGGAAGGAAGCAGCAGAGGCAATGTTTGATGAACCTCTGTCCCCTTGTGCCACTGGCAGAGGGTAGGTAGAGAAATCAGGAGTGAAGTTGAGTCCAGGAAGAAAGGAGGAGTGGGGGGAGATGTTTTAAAATTTGATTTTATTTTTCATTACTCTACTCTGTTTTGCTCAGTAATAGATTAGATGATTTTTTTTTTTCCTAAGTTGAGTCTGTTTTGCCTGTGGTGGTAGTTGGTGAATGATTTCTTCCTGTTCTTTATCTTAACCCATAAGCCTTTTGTTATTTTTCTCTACCTTGTCCAGTTGATATAGGGGAGTGATAGAGCAGCTTTGGTGGGCATCTGACCTCCGGCCAGGGTCAACCCACCACACCTATGTGTGCCAAAATTTTTAAATGCTGTTTAGTTCCGGTTCCCTGTTCTGAGTAAGTTATTAGAATTATAGTGGCCATCGCATTTCTGTGTCCACAGTCATATTCCTTTTATGAGACTTAGTCATCCTGTTCAGTAATATTTCTTTTTTCAATTGTGAGAGGGGCAATAGTTATGTAAATTAGTTTTGGTCTGTAATTGAATAAATAATCTGTAATGTATCCAGGTTTCATCAATCTGCTTCGCAGGCTTGTTCTGCCTGGCCACACTGCTGCATTGCATTCCCACTCATTCCTGATATAATGTAACCCTTTTATACTTCACCTCTGAGTACGACTATTTTAATTTGTATGTTTTAGACTTACTTTATAAAACCAGTCCAGCAATTACTATTAATGTATCTGGATTTTCAACAGCTGTGTAATTAACAGGATAATCTCTGGAATACAATCAGTTCTGAAGCTAAGGAAAATCCTACTGAATAATTTCCCTTCCTCCCAGGGGGAGAAATATCAGTAGAAAAAACCCCGAGGTGTTCAATTTGTTTCTATGCTCACTATCAACATTTTTATTCACAGAATGACAGAAATGCTGGCAGTAAGGGACCCTGTTGTCCTACCTCCCTCCTGAAGAGTAACCATGATCAGGTCCTCAAGCTGTACGCCTATTCCATGCCATAAACATACACATCACATTGTTAAAAGTGTCTGGTGGTTATACAATGAAGTAGGCAAGAAAAGCATAAAAATATTAGTTGATAAATGTTTTGAACAGCAGAAAAATTGAGCTTCGACTCCACTATGAGAAAGTCTAACCTGCTGTTTATAATGTATATAAGAGGATGACATGGTGTCTTTGGTCATAATATAGATTGATAAACTAGCTTAATAGAAAGTCAGTATAAGGAATTAAAACCAAATAAATTTATATTTTTGCACTAGATTTTAACAAATGTAGGATCTGATTATTTAAAAAATATAAAATTACACTTAATATTTTCAATCTGTGAAAAAATAGGCTCCAAGAATCTGTTTCTAACATCATGCAAATATTTCGTTACTTGTAAAGCTCATGTTTTCTGTTAAATTTATATAATAAAGTCAGGCAGCAAAAGATCAACAGGTTTTTGTTTCATCTATCAAAGCAGTATTTAGAAAGTACATCAATCCAGTAAGTGATGAAGTGATACAGTCTTACCTTTCGTAATCTGTTTTTAGTGCATAAAAGACTTTTTTTTTTTTTTTCAGACACTGAATTCTAACTGTGTTTTATGACCCAGTAATTGCAGGGAAGCAGTTTTGCTATGCCATAAATCCCAGAATACCTCATGAGTTTCTAGAGCATGTAAAAAAATGACTGATCACAATGTATTTTGACATATTTGCTTTGGGTTTTATTTTCCAACTAGAAAGCACTTACAGTATTTAAATCCTACATGCTAGTAGCTTAAGGTTAGCAGTTGTACATTATCATATAATTTATTTTGGGTGTAAAGCATAACTGAACTCTTCTCCTAAGACCTGAACACTTAGTGACTCTGTTCATTTTACTGGAGCAATGCGAACAGCTGAGGCCAGTCACATGAATGGACAGCCGTGACTGAAGCAAAAGAACATTTGCAGGAATGGTACTGCAAATTTTTTTCTTACACTTCTTAGTGTAAGTGTGAAAAGACACTTCCAGTGGAATATCCGTGGTTTTCTTGGAGAATGTGTGTCAGTGGGGAATTTGGTGTCATCCAGGTGCCTAGACACCATGCTCATCATCCAATAATTACTGAGTGAAGAATGATCATGCTCAGAACACGTTGCACCCATTTGATTCAGTGCATCATCTCTTTAATCCCTTTCAAACCTTTATAGTGAAATAGTTATAGATACTTATGAGAAATCATAAAAGGTAATCCAGAACACCACAGATTACAATAGCGAAGCTGCAGTTTCAATGATTACTACATGGAAATGAATTATTTTTAGATCAGAAAGTATGAAAGTAATCTTTTAAACAAAATGCATTTTTAAAAAATAATGGGTTTTATTGCTTTCTTGGTATCAAATTATCATTGTTCCAGATGTGGATGTTTTGAAATTTGCATCAGAGTAATGAAATTGTGGAAAAATACTTTGTGACAATAGACTGTGGTGTGTTTATCAGTGTGTGCCTGAAGGCAGAAAGCTGCTGAAAAAACAAAAGACACTATAGTTGCAGCAGTTTATGATTAGTATGATTTACCATAAGATTCAGTAGCTTAAAGACAGAGTATATCATACATTGTATATAAAAGTAGTATGTAATATTCAATATTATTGTAAGAATCCTTTGACTTTCACAGTAGGTTATATAGAAACAACCTACTATAACATTCAATTTTGAAACAGATTTTGGCAGGTCCTTTGCTTGTGGAAGTTTTTGCTTTTGCAATTATGGAGTACAATGAAAATGGAAGAAACTTTTCCCAGTTCATAACCATGACCTTACATAGAAATACACTGAGTTATTTGTAGAGTAGCATTTTTTTTTTGCTTAGGGCTGGTGGTTGATACATATCCCATTAATGCAATTCTTTTCACACAGATTCATAGAGATTGGTAGGGGTTGGAAGGATCCTCTGGAGATCATGTAGACTAATACCCCTTGCTAGAGCAAGATTACCTAGAGCAGGTTGCACAGGATGGCATCCAGGCGGGTTCGGAATATCTCCAGAGAAGGAGACTCCACAGCCTCTCTGGGCAGCCTGTTCAGTGCTTGTTCACCCTCAGAGTGAAGAAGTTTTTCTTCATATTCAGATGGAACTTCCTGTGTTCCAGTTTGTGCCCAAACTGTGTTTCCTCAGGAACAGAGTTTTCTTTTTAATAATTGAAAAGTTATATGTAAAATGTGATTGAGGATAGTTATATTTGTATTTACACTAATAAATGAAGTAGAAGTGTTGTTTGAATGTACAGATTTTTCTTTCTCGGAGCCACACAATTCAGGCATCCAGTATACAGCATTAGATGATTACATCTTTACACACTTATTTTGATATTGAAATCAACATAGTGAAGCAAATGGAGCTTGAAGTAAAGTAGTATTCCCTATGGGAAATGGTAGTGCAGTCAAAACCAGCATTAGTTTCAGGTGTTCCTGGCAAAGACCAAGGCATGAATCCTGATGACTTGTGCTACATGGTCGATGGCTCACCTCTCTCACCCTTTAGCCTGATGTTTTTGGCAAACTGCTCTGATTGTTCACCTCTGAAGCTAACCTGATATGAAAGATGTGCATTAGATATACTTATTTCTAATTGTGCAATTTGGCTCAGAACCTGCTTCAGCCTGCATAATGTAACCTACAAAATAACCCTCCTTTATGCTGAAGAGCAGAGGATGTGAAATGCTTTCAAAATGCTGAGTAGCACTATAATGCTGCTTCTTTTGTTGTAAGATCAATAGAAACTTTATCCTGGTTCTTTCTGTGTCAGGAAGGAGTTTTATGTGAGTTTATGCTTAGCTGTGATTAGCTTTTACTCTTTGTTTTATAATATAACTACAAAATGTCAGAATTCCAAATTAAAATTATAACTGAGATGAGCATGTTCAGTCCTCAATAACGCACTTTTGAAATATCCATGGCAAGTGACTTAGACTGAGCAAATGTGACACGTTATGGTCAATAGTAGGGTGTAACAAGATAATTCAGAGAAATTGTTACTGTAACCTAATAAATAGAAGACAAAGGGTCTTCTACTTTAGTTATGTGAAAGGAACATTTTGGTGACTTGTGAGTATGCAGGACAGATGTTGCAGGTATAAAACCACAATTGATAGGAGCATAAATCAAATTCCTTTCTTTATTATTTTCCAAGTCTTCATGCTAACAAACCCAGAAACTGAAGCTTTCTGAATGACTTGCTGCCATCCTGAAAGAGACATTCTACCTCAAGCCAGAGATTACAGGCTTGATACAGAATTTAGTAGAGTGAGATCTTTGACATGTCTGCAGTTATGGAGGAAAGTTGGGTGATCGTAGTGATCCCTTTCTTGACTAAAGGTGTATGCAACACCAACAATTAGAGCCTCATAGGTGAAACTCATGTGTTTGACACAGATAACAGGGTTTTTTTTTTCCTCAAGAAAACATAATTGCTGTGAAATGTATTTTAAGGGGCTTGATATATGGCCACACACATTTGCATAAACAGTTATGCCTGCAGTGCAGTCTTACAGATACTTGGTGCTAAAAACGGATTGGAATTTGTATAGTTGTGTTTATACCAAAGCATATTAGCATGCAGGTTAAATTTTGTGATTTTTCTAGTCGTCTTACTGTAATTTAAAAGAAATAATATTTACATGCAAACATTTCCTTTTTATAATGTTTCACTGTCTTGTCTTACTCTACTACATTATTTTACAATGAGAAGACCTAGAGTTTAAATTTGAAGGTGTATATTTATATACAATATTTAGAAAATAGTTCAGGAATTATTGCATATGGTTTGTAAGCTTTGACTAAACTCCTTTTCTCTTCTAACATTGATGTTTATCCTGTCTGCCTTCCAAGAGTTTCAACATGGTGGAATTTATTTTGTATGATGGATTACAGAAAACATTTTTTAATTCATCAGAGATGTGGCACCTTAAATGACATTGGACCAAATTCTGCTCTGCTTGATATCTGTACCACTTTAAATGAAGTAAACAGACTGTCAGTGTTGTAAATGATACTGGCATTTGGTAAATAACATGCATAGCCTCCTAAGGGAGAGAAGTCTCAGGTAAGATCATATGGACTTTGTAAAATTGTGTCAGTCTTTGCAAGTTTGATTTGGCTAGAAAATGGATTTTCTGATGGTAAAAAAACCATGAAGTTGAACCAGTTAACTTTCTGACTTCTATTCCAGTTCAGATCTAGCTGCAGTTGACACCGATTGAATTTCTTCTGGTACAAGTTCAGCAAAACAAGCCAGGTTGAGTTAGTTGTGTTCCAGAAGAATGATAACAGCTTAAAACAGCATCAGTGTCTGGTTTCTTTCAACCACCAATATTCATGACCCATGAGTACATAAGAAGCAATGCTATGCTCAATAGGTCTGTTGTCAAAATCTTACAGGTGTTAGTTCATCGTAGAAATAAATTTATTTCTGTAAAATTCCTCCATATTGCTTTTATTGAAACCTTGGACTGCTCTGATCTCTAGAGAGGACCAGATCCATTCCTTTGAGTCTGTGTTTTCCTGTGCAAGTGTTGACTGTTTTTGTGGTGCTTTGTTTCATATGAACCCTTTGAAGTCCTTTAATAATAAGAAAGAATACCCCATAGTAATATTATGGTTCTTTTATGAAATAGATTATTGAAGACAAAGGTTTACTTGGTTTTTATTTTCATTAGAAGTTTATGCTCTCAGTCTATGCTGTTTCATATTTTATACTCGCAGTAGTGTAGCAGAATTTTTCTGGTTTTCGGTAAGAATTCTACAAATGAAATAAGCAACAGAGACCTTTCTTGTGCTGTCTTGTAATACTTTAAAGCTTAAATAAAGTAAATAAGTTGTGGTGGGTTGACCTTGGCTGGGTGCCAGGTGCCCACAAAGCTGCTCTATCACTCCTGCTCCATCAACAATGCATGGAAAGAAAATATGACAAAAAACTCATGGTTGACGATAAGGACAGGAGGGTTCAGTGAGAAACAGAGAAAGCCTTTGTAAGGCTTTGATAACAAGTGAATGTCCCAAACATCCATCTTGACACAAGCAGGGATGAACTGATAATGAGGGAATGTGGCAAACATCTGTCTTGACCAAGGACAGAACCTGTGGAGACAGGATACCATCTTATGAGCCCCTTCCCCTCTCCCTGAAACGTGCTGACAAAGTCCATCTAAATCCTGTGCATACGTGCTTGTGAGGGGCCATAAGTCACTCAGCCCCAAAGTAGGGGGGACCGACAGTGAGACCCCACCAAGACCACCAAAACCCACCTCATTTCTGGAACAACCCTGAGTGCACACTGTGACTGCTCAGTGATGACAAACCCCCACCTTTGGGCTGGGCACTTTGAGTTAGAAAAAGAAGAAACACAAGCTTTTGGTGTGCGCGCCTGCCACCTGAGGATCACAACTACGAGCAGAAAAGACCACTGGACCCAGGATGGTGATATCTTCCCTTTCTTTCTATCTCTTTCTTTTCTCTCTCTTTGTCTCTAACTTCATTTTTGGCACACTAGGGTAATATGGTGACAAGTTTTGCTAGGCCATTTTCTTTCACGATTCCGCTGAGTTTTAAGTGTTGTTATAACTTTTGCCAATCCTCTACCTTTTGCAATTCTAATGATTTTTAAGTAAATTTGTGGTTTGTTTGAACCTTTAGAGTAATTGTCATTACTCCTGATTGCTGCACAGAGAATTAAGAAGTTACCTCTCCCTTATACCCACTGAGTGGGATGGGACAGACTTGAAGCTGTGCACACTGTTTTAACCCCAAATCACAGCACCATACCAGTAGCTATTAGGAAAGTCAGCTCCATGCCAGCCAGACCCAGCGGGGTGCTTAATTTGAGTCAATCCTTCACTGTAAAGGATTGGATTTTGTACAGCTGTGTTTATACCAAAGCATATTAGCATGCTGATTTTCCTTCGTTTTGGGACAGAAATATGAAAAATGTGTCCTAGTGCTAGACAGGATTGGTCACTCATTCTCTGAAGTACTTCGGGGTATAAGCCTGCTTTCAAAGACTCCTTAGTGGCAAATTTGTCTGAATTGAGTGCAAATCTACATCAGGTTTGCATGAATGGCCTTGATTTCGCAGTCCCTCACGAGAACAAACCTACTCTGGCTCAAGCGTTGCCCCTATTCTTCTGTGTCTTTTCTCTGAGAGAGAAAATTCGCCTCAAAGTAACTTTTCACCAGCCTGGTGGTTGACTCCAGAGAAGTAATTTCTACCCTTGTGCTTCCATCTTTCCATTTGGCCTGTAGGATCACTGTTGGTCATCTACTTTGCAAAGGCTTCTGACATCTAAACTAAAGCTGTAACAGAGTCAGCCTTTATTAGAAACACAACATGCTATCTTGTGGTCTCCTCTTTGTGATCTTGCACTGTGTGCTCAGGACCAACCATGTGTTTCAAACACCAGGTCTTATTACAGTAACAAAGATGCTTTCAACATATTCGATTTTTTCAAGATGCTAACTGAAGTATCCAAAAAAGAGATATCTGCATTCATTGCTGCTGCCTATCCTTCTGGCTTCTTTTAAATCAAAGAGATTGCTATCACTTGCCTGCCACCTGTTGGGTTTTTTCCCTGGGTAAGAGGCTGCTTATGATAGGATGGGGACAGGAGGTCACTTTCATCAGCCTATAAATTATAAGGTGAATATCAGATTTGTGCTCTCATCCCCATGTCTGACTCCTAGAGAGATATAAAAGTGAATATAAAGGTTTCATTAAAGTAAGCTAGGAACTTGATTATATCTGTTCTGGTAGTCATGCTGTGGTAAAACTGTTGTCAGCTTATGTTGTAAATTAAACATACATTATAGACTCTGCATTTGACTGTATTTTCACAGAGCTTCTAAACATTGCATTCTAAATACTTCGTGTGAAGAGCTTGGTCTGCAAGGAGGGCTCCAGCTAGAAATTCTAGCCGTTCTTGGAGCTATCAGTGGTAGCAATCTAAAAATAAAGTCATTGGTTTCTTTGCAGAATATCTGCTTTAACCTCTCACGATGATCTTGCCTTCATGCCTTTTGTAATACTTCTGTCATGATTTAGCCCCAGCTGGCAGCTGAGCACCACTCGGCTGCCTGCTCCCCTCCCCTCCACCCTCCCCCGGCCCATGGCAGAATGGGGAGGAGAATGGGAGACAAAGGTAAAACCTCGTGGGAGGAATAAGGGCGGTTTACTGGGACAACAAAGGGAGAGGGAAATAACAACAGTGCTGGTACAAGAATACACAAAATGTGTGTGTGATACACAGTGCAATTTCTCACCCGACGACCATACACTTCCAACCTTCAAACCATCCCAGAACTGCACTGCCCCTCCCTGCCTAGCCTGCCTTTTATGCTGAGCATGACATCATCTGGTATGGAATAAAGCTTCGGCCAGTTTGGGACACCTGTTCTGCCTGTGTCCCCTCCCAGCTTCTGGTGAAAATTAAATCTAACCTAGCTGAAACCAGGACAATTTCTTAATGCAGTCCTTCTAAAAAATTGGTGTTTTCTTTAGTCATTTTTTATCAGTAGAAAAAGTCTGACATTATGTTTGAGTTGGAATTGAGTGGAGGCTGCAAGATCAGAAAGCATTGATTATAAAATTGATAGCATTGATTATAAAATTTTTAATTGATTATATACAAAATGAAATTACTGAATCAATTTAATTTCATTGATTAATTATGTTAATTTTAGTCACTGAATGGCCAATAGCTTCTGCTTGTATTTAACTTCATAAACTCATCCACTTTACAGATGTCAAAATTTTTTTGTCAAGAACTGATGAAATTGCACCGTCTCTATACCTGACCTAATTAGAAAAATGCTAATACTTATGTCTTTCTAGTCCTCAAAAGGGACTTCTGGGTTTTCAAGGCTGCTAAAATACAGGTGTTGATACAGATGCCTAAAATGGAGATGCAGAAAATATTGTATGCCAGAATTTGAATACTATGTTGCAAGTTCCTTATGTGAAAGTCATTAGGAGATTTGTATGCCAACAGGTGGCTCAAGAAGAAGCAGAAGTTGACAAATTTATTTCAAGAGCATTGACATTGACTGAAATAAATACTAGACCTCTGGTTCCATGTCTCCTCACTCTCTCCCATGTTCTGTTCTTCAGTTTCCTGATTTGTAAGTTAGCTCTCATTTTTATCACTATTCACTTTTCAAGCAATGCGTATGGGAAGTAGAGTTTACCAGGAAAAATAAATATCCTACTGTTGTTAAATCATTGATTGGTACTTGTTTATTCATTATGACTGAAATACACGCATTACAAATTAAAACACCGAAAAGAAGCTATCCTTTGATTACTATTGAAAAATATGAAAACAAGCAATTTTTGGCTGTTGAATATTGTAAATGGCACCTGAATTTGTGCATTCTCTTAGTTCTTACAGCAAAGTACATTTTGTTCCAATGATAGTATTTGCTGGGCAGGATCTCAAAGAAAAAAAGGTCACAGAATCACACAATATTAGAGGTTGGAATGGACCTTGAAAGATCATCTAGTCCAACCCCCCTTGCCAGGGCAGGACCACCTAGAGTACATCACACAGGAAAGTGTCCAGTTGGGTTTTGAATGTCTCCAGAGAAGGAGACTCCACAACCTCTCTGGGCAGCCTGTTCCAGTGCTCTGTCACTCTCATAGTGAAAAAGTTTTTCCTTATATTAACCCGGAACCTCCTACGCTCCAGTTTGCACCCGTTGCCCCTTGTCCTATCACTGCATGACATCGAGAACAGCCCGGCTCCGTCTTCCCAACACTCACCCTTTACGTATTTATAAACATTGATGAGGTCACCCCCTAGTCTCCTCTTCTCCAAGCTAAAGAGACCCAGCTCCCTCAGCCTTTCCTCGTAAGGGTGGTATAAGTAAGGGAGGAAAAGCCATATGGAAAGCTCTTCTGCCATTCCAAGGAAGTTTTATAAAAAATAAGAAATATTATTGTTATAAAATATGAGAAGTATCAATGATTGAGATGAGAAATGCCAAAAGTAAAAAAAGCCTGCAGCTAGTTACTGCAAAATCTGTGAGGGTGTGAAACTTAAATTAGCACGTGTAAGGGATCGGGAAGAATATGGTTATTTTGAGTTGTCAGAGTCCTTACAGCCGTAGAAAATAGCTGTGAAGTTTCCTATAAGTTTCAAGCAATCCAGCATTTTTCAGCAGAAAAAGAATCATTTTCTGTCAGTCTCTGTTTTAAATAAATCAATGACCTCATAAAAATGGAAAGTGAAACATGAAAAATGGTCGAGAAAGAAGACTGAAATGACAACACCATGCAGATTTCTTGACAAACTAGGCAAACTATCAAAATTATGGCTGCAGAGATCTGTCGTTATTGAATTAAATACAAATATTAAAGTTTTGTAGATAATTTTCATTATCCATTAGTCAAAAGGAAATGTTGCAGCACCTTACACTGACAGGTTACCTATGACAAAAATCACTTTAGCAACATTTGTGTTTCTAAGCAGAATATTGAAGAATTTTTGAAAAGAAAAGAAAAAAAATTACACATGAACAAAACAACTAGTATTATAGAGAACTCCATCATATGTTAACAAAAAGCCATGGACATTGTCTATTGTCTACTTTTTGTCTGTTATATGCTGTACCTTGAGAAGTGTTTACCTTTGTATGCTTAATCATGAACTATAAAGATTCTCTGATCCTTGATCCATGTAGCAGGCAGAAGGGGGATGACTGGCTGACCAGGAAGGGTAGGTGAGAAACGTTCTCTTCAGTGGCAGAAATGGCTTGTCCTTCTGGGTATTGTCTTATGTCCTATAAATCCAATGCAGCATTTTCTCTACTGTAATTTCTCATGATCCCTAATTTTGAGGTGTGTCAGGGAAAGGAGGTGCAGTGTGTATGGAATGAAGCATCACTGAGATGTCTTGGATATGACATATCCTTAGCTACTGCTTAAATTCACAGTGGGGTGAGACAGGGACCGAGCAGTTACTGCAATATGGAATGACTATGAAAGCATTTAGGTTGCTGCGTCAGGAAAGAAGGGAGAGAAGTCTGAAAACAACTGTGATGACATAAGCACAGTTGAGGCAATAAATCTATGTGTAAAATGTGGTGGGAAATCTCAGAAGAAAAAGTGAAAGAAACTTTAAAAGGCAAAATGTTTACTCAAGCTATTTTAACTATTTCGTTTTCTTGCTTGGGCAACTGTTTCAGCAGCAGCAAAATGTACCTATGCAAAATGAAGGGGAGGGAGTAGGTAGGAGAGAAACTTTTTCAGATTTTGGAAACATTTAGATCAGTTTTGCAATACACATTAGAAAGTGCTGATGCTTTAACATTCCACATATTTTTACTCACAATCCGCAGAGGATTTCTCATGCGTATGTGGTATATCTGTTCATCCCAGTGAGTTTCACTTTATATAGATATTCTGTATCGTTTTCATAGGGACTTGTTTCTTATGAAGAGTCAAATAGGACTTGCAAAATGCTCCTCACATCCAAATAAACGACATCACCACCGTTATCCTCCATTTCTTTCCTGTGCTTTCAATACATGGGCCAGACATGTCCGCCAAAGAGACCCGATGGATCGGGAACAGTGTGGTTACAAGTACTTCTCCTCCTTTTGCATTCATCGTATGGCACTGCCAGGTAGTAGTGCATGTCAAATAGGTCTATCAGTGGTTTGTAATTACAAAGCAGGAAGCCTCCTTACATTCTGCATATTAACATATATTTTTCATAGGTTCTGCCTGTGCCTTGTACCCTAGAGAGCTCCCTGTGATTTTGCATATTATTATTCTTCCATCAGCCTCATGACGAATTTGTACGTCACTTCCACCCATTACAAATCTTACAGTGCCAGTATGCCATTTGACTAAGGACTTCTTAATGGCCAAGGCTGACATGCCACACAATAATGCTGTGTCCCTGTCATGCATTTCAGGCTTCCAAAACCCATAGATTCCCACTGAACAGCATAGGTCCACATACAGAACATCTCTCTCTGTTCCTCATGTTACCTACTACTTCCATGCTTCCTAGTGCAGTGCAATGCTTTCATATTTACAACACATCCACACCACTTCCAAGGACACCACGTCACAGGAAATGTGCCTAGCTCATGGCTCCAGTACAGCAACTCCACCTAGCATCTCACAATATGGTCAACAATACGTTGTGTTCAGCCCTTCTTATCTTGTGGTACAGGACTTTCCTGACACAGAGCACATTGCACCCAAATGATTGAAACGCACCTACCAGTTAAAGAAAATGTCAAAAAGCTCTATGTTTAGGCTTTACTATACCTACAATGGGGAATTATCTGTTGTATAAGAGGACGTAAGGGGTGAAATTTCCTCCCATTCAAAGACAAGAAGAAGGTTCTAGGTGAAACTGAAGTTTTTATGAGTAGGATTACCGTATTTTTATCCATGATTTTCCAGAGAGAGATATGCTTGAATGCAGTATACAATTGAGTAAACATGTATGCAGACTGTGTAAATATAGCAGATATATCAAATTCATGAGCTATGCACTGCATGAACTGCCTACCTATGCCAGTGTAGTTGGGTTTTTTTCTGGAAAATTCTGGAACTCTGCTCATATGAAACAACAAGATAGGAAAAGTTGGGTTTTGTTTGGTTGCGGGTTCTTTTTGGGGGGAGGGTTGGATTTAGTTTGTTGTTTCCTCTTTTTTAGGTGAAAGGAAGTAAATTGTCCAGGACAAGCAAGATATAACATCTCCCTGCTTTGGCAGAATTCCTATAAAACGTGAAGGTTACCATCTTCTCCCTTCTACCACCAAAAGCTAGGTTAAAAACATCAAAGAACTTTTTATGAAGTTAAGGATCTAATGATCAACAATGAAGATGAAAATCATTGAGTAGATCTCTGGGATGGTGACAGTATTTTGACATGTGCAGGTGAGGTGCTAATGTGGCTGTCAGATGAGGACCAGATGGTTTTTATTTTGAAAAATTTATGTTGAGAAGTAGACTTAAGATAATGTGCAAAGTCAGTGACCTTGTCATAAAATATTCTCAAAAATCAAAAGAACAGTAATGCCATTTGAATTCCATTAAATTCTGAACTGTTTCTGTCTTGGAATTGTCGGACATGTTATGACAGTGCAGTAGGCAATTAATGAAGAGGTTGAGGACACTGCTGTGGGATTATGCACAACTGTAGTTAAGCCTGAGAAGTGACATTGCAGTCAAATGGCAGCTTAGCTGCCTGTGAAGATAAGTCAGTTCCAAAGTTGTTCAGTGCCAAAACATTGATGTTCTACATTATTCAGTTCCCTTTTTAATCATAGAAGGATAACAATAAAATACATGTTGTTTGTTTTTTTAAGGAGAAAAGCTATGACTTTTATTCCTGTATTCTTGTACTTGATTTAGAGTCATTTTAAGGCAAGGGGTGGTGATATTCACTGTTTTTTTAAAACCTATTTTGCAATTCCTCCTTTAAGAATATTAATAACTATTTTTGCATATGACCGTAGGTACTACTAGAAGAATACCATCAATAATATATTAGTCACTAAGGACATTGACTGCATTCCCAAACAAATTGACATTCTATTGCAGTTTTCACCATATTAATCCATTTTATTTAAAGACTATACGCATTGCATTTTGAAGAACTAGTATTTTGTGTAGTAGAGTAAGTTTCAGGAAAATATTCAAAATTATATGAAAACAATGTAAAAGTGCAAATATTTACATCAGTAATGGATTCTAGGCATTACCTGTTGAGATAAAGAATTGAAACATCTCCAGTCTTGTTTCCAATTAAAATTAACCAAAGCCACTTGTACCTTGAATATTAAATACTTCCAGCAAATAACTTCTATAATCCATTAACCAATAATTATTTCATAATTTATTCTGAAAATAAACTAAGTATATCAAACAATAAATTACATTTTATATAATCAGAAGATGTTTCATAGGTGATTTTCAAAACAAAGCCTATATTGATTAGATAAATTATTGTTTATTAATTATTAGTCCAGATTTAATTTCAAACTCCTTAAACTTGTCTGCATGATGGTTTCCTGGATAGTTCCAAGTTTTGAAGCTGCCTTCTCTCAAGCTATTTGTCATTTACATAACTGTATAAAGGAAAAAAAATGTTATGTGCATATATCTGAGATACAAGGAGACATATATATGAACAGATTCTACTGATGCACCATTTTGAGACCTGTGTCCTCAAATTAGAGGTGGAATTCATTGATCTCTCCTGGAACCCCTGCAGAAAGAATGCCTGCATCTTTCTGCAGGGACAGAAAGTGAAGATTCACTGAAGTTAGAACTATCATCTTTAAGTGTGGTGATCTATACTATCAAGAATTGTATCATCTGGCCAGAAATAACTCGCACTTAATGCTGATGGAGGCTTACCATATGGTAAAAGCTGTGGCCTATGACAACTGCACCCATCAAAGACTATCAGGACCTATTAGGGAGAAATTGTTGCAGAGGGTGTTGAGTTAGATGTAGATGGTGTATTTAAAATGTTGAAGGTCCCAGCTACCTGCCTGCAGCCACCAAAAAGTCACAGAAACTCCTGTCTCCCCTACCTGACCTAACCTTTCCAGGTGGTCTGCGGTTTATTTGCCTTCTCTAGCTCTTACATTTTATGTCAATTTAGTATTGTTAGTACCTCGTCAATAATACAGGTATTTAATGAATCAGAGCCACTACAATTAACCTGAGTGAGCCTAGGTCTGTGCTGTGCTGTACTGCATGTACACAGGGGCCTTCAGGCCTGTGTTGTGCTGCACAAACCCTTGATCTCAGGAGAAACTCAGCCAGCTACACTGCAACAGAGGAGCCTGAAGGCAGCTCCACGGGGCACCAGCCATCCTGCCTCCTGTGTTGCCTTGCCTTTATCGAGCAGTGCAGCAAGAAGTTCCAATGTGAACAATCTTTCTGTTAGACAGTAGAAATTATGAATAGAGGCGTTTTCTTCTAAGAAAATTCCACAATAGCTCAAATAACCAAAATGGGGGAATCGCTTCTATGGACCGCATGGGTCAGAGGTGTGTGTGAGGCTACACCACTCGGAGTACCCAGCATCTAAGGGGATGTAGGTTGTCTGTACTGCTCTGTCCTTATAGTTTAGCTTTAATAAATAACATGCTAAATTATATCTTATAGTGTCTAGTCTGGGATCATAACAGACTAGCATCTCCTGCAATACACCAGACCTGTGCTATGTCTGCTTGTATCCACCTTCCTGGTTTTTGTTTTGTTTTGTTTTGAATCAGATAGTACTACTTTGAAAAATAATCTTTCAGTATAACAAAATAGTAACAATAACCAGACTACATATAACATATGTTTCATTAAAGACTCCCACACCTTTCTTCATCTCTTGTTCATCAACTAGTCATAAAAAAAAGCCAAAGCCTGAAGCAAGAGTGAATGAGAACTTACAGGAAGTTCACATTGTGGATAGTTTCAGGTGCTAGTGACTCTTTTAATTCAAGCTTTCAGACAGAAATAAGGAACTGGAGCTCTGCAGGAAAGCTGACCTTACAGCATGCAGCTGTGAAATAAGCTGTTTCCCCCACTTCTCAGTACAAAACTTTTCTTGGCAGGGAGGTCTAAATAAAGGACTATAGAATAAGTATCTCTTGGTATGCCTAAGGGTGACAGATCAAGTTCTTACGTTGGAAAATCCATCACAGTGATTCTGTGATTAAGGACATGGTTTAGTGGGTAATAGGTGGTAGGGAGATGGTTGGAGTAGATGATCCTGGAGGTCTCTTTCAACCTTAGTGATTCTATCATTCTCTAAATGTAGGCCTGACACCAACACTTGTGTGGCAGGTGTCTCAACTTGCATTTGCAGCTGCAAACTGCCTTCTGGAATGAAACAGAAATCAGGTCAATTCTTTTTAACCCCTCAAAGAAATAAAGCAGGTACAGAATGCTGCCCAACACCCCAATGGATAAAACATCTGCATTGACATATTCCTCTGATTTGAAAACAGAAACATTTTGAGAAAAATGTGTTTAACTATTGTGTGTTTCAAATATTTTAATATCAACAATACTGAGTCTTGCCTTTATCTCATGTAGAGTAAGAAGTATCAGAACTTACCTTCCAGATAAAATCTTTCAGGAAAGACAGTGGAAGATACACATAATAAATAAAAACCTAAGGTACAAAGGACTCTTCACAGTAGCTGAAGTTTTCAAAATTTAGGCACTTGCTAGCAAAAGCTATGTATCTAGAGCTCATTTTCAGTGGACCAGAAAGCAACCAGCTTGTGAACACTACTGCCACCAAGATGTTAAGCGCATCAAGTGTTTCTGCTCCACTTTTACATAGAGGCTCTTTGACTGTGTAGGCAAGATATAGAAACAATAATGTATGATTTCATGAGTATTTAACCAATGAAAAAGCACAAATACTTTGTTGTAAAATTTTGAGTTCCCAGTGTATTTTCTGGTGCTTAGTGACATAAATCACCCAGAGAAAATAACAGATTTCTGTCATTTGTATAGTGAAAGAGGCAAATGTTTGTAGCGAACCTGAAGTCAAAAGCATTCATGGAACAACTGTATGTCTTTCAATAAAAGCACACTCAAATATTTTTCAGCTTATCTACCAATCCTTTAGAAAAGTGAAGAGCACATTTTTACAAATTACTGGATGAGGTATGAAAGTGGTTTCCTGTGAGACAAGCTTGTAGTCAATGGGAAAATATCATTTTTGTACATAAAATATTAATTGCACATGAAAATAATAATGCACATTACAATTTATAGCAATTTCAGACAAATCCTCATCTGAGACAAGAGTAGCAAAGCAGAAAAGTTATGAATGCAATAGGAACCATGTCAGAAATAGAATTACTGTAGTCTCAGATAGCCACGTACCAGTTACTGAATGCATCAGCAATAAAGAAGCAATACAATTTGAGCTGCAACATGTCAACATTTACGGCAGTTTGTAGAGGTAGAATATATTCCCTCTATGTAAGGCTGAGTATTCCTAAAATAAGATTCCTACTAAAATATATTTCTGGATGGATGGTTTCATTTACCTTCCTTGCTTTTTATGATTCTATGATTCTCCAGGGACTATGTAGAAATAAAGATGAGAAAGGAACAGTGTAAGTCTTTTGGAATTGCAGGAAAACAGTCTTGGGGACAGACTGAACCCAGAGAGCAAACTTGTTTTCAGTTATGATCCCCGTACAATGCTAGAGAGAAAAGAATTTGTGCACAGTCTCCTCCTCACCCAGAGCTCCATCAGTATGCAATTAGAAGAAACACCCTGCTGCTAAATGCAGTGATTTTTTTAGCTGCTATGCTCAAATAGCCACTGACAGTAAAATAAACGCCATGAGTAATCCCAGAGCCAGCAGTCAAAAGTCTTGTGTCTTCTTTATGATTTTCAAACCATAAACAGATGGTCTGCAAAAGGAAAAAATAGTCTGTGAACTAATCTAGTCATCTTTCTAGTGGCTTCTTCAAATATTCTACCAGTTTTTCAATTTAAAATATTTACTACCTACAGGGCATAAACCTTGGAGTGCAGTCAGTATCTTCCACTATTTAACCCAGACTGGTAAGTAATGCCTTGATAGCCTGCAGGATCTATGCAGACACATGTGCAGGTACATACATATATCTCTGTTCAGGGAAGAATTACTAAAATGATTTAGTAGCAAATTCAGCTTTCAGTACCTATTAGATGAACCGCATTTCTCTTTCATCCTGCTTTTATGCTACTACAATCACCAGCTTAAAAAAAGTTAGTTGTTTAGTGTACGTATATGAGGAGTACAAGGCCATGTGCAAGGAAGAGCTTCTAAAAGGGTCTTAAAGTCCACTGTCTTATTTGCATTTGCATTGTAAACAGTCAGTATTTTCTCCATACCTTAATTTCTCACTATTTGATCAATGAAGTGTTTGGGATAGAGCCAGAAAGGGTGAAGAAAAGCCAATTACAAGAGGAAATAAAATTAAAGAGAAAGATAATGACATATAAGTTCTTAATAAATTTAAAAAACAACAACAACCAAAAAAAGTAATAATGATATAGTATGAAAACTGCATTGCTGTTGAACAACAATTAGTTCTACTTTGTGTGGTTGAGAGGGCCTGGACTCTATGACACATTCCTTTTGTTGGACTGGCTTCACAAATTAGTCTGAGGTTTGGACTACTAGCCAAAAAGCTCACTCAACTGCTGAGTTCACAGTTGAGGAAAGGTTTAGCAGGAGTGAGGAAAATAAAAGCAAGAAACCTCAAATGGGAGTTTTCTAAGGTTGCCATAGAAAATATAAGCAGATGTTTGTGCCTCAGACTTCACTTCTCTAGTCCTCCTACAGCTTGACAAAAAGTGGGGGGGGTTTGTTTGGGTTTTGTTTGTTTGGTTGGTTTTTTTTTTGTTTTGAAAACATATCTGTCCTTTTCTCAAAAAGCTTTTACACAACAGAATTTGAGCTGAAGTCTCAGCTTAGTGTACTCTTCCTTTGTTTTCTGGACAATGAGATGAGCAGGTTGTGGTGGGTTGACAATGGCTGAATTCCATGTGCTCACCAAAGCTGCTCTATCACTCTCCCTCCTTAACTAGATGTCGTGGTTCGGCCCCAGCCCCAGCCGAGCCCCACGCAGCCGCTCGCTCACCGCCCCGGCAGCAAAACACGGGGCAGAATGAGGCAACAAAAGGGCAAATGGCTTCGAGTTGAGATAACGACCGTTTAATGGGCCGACAAAGGGAGAGGGGAAATGACAATAGGGCTGCAATAATTATCCCGGGATGTAAACAACCGCGGTAACAAACGCAGTACTTTACCGACCGACGACCCGACAGACCAGACGGACCAGAGGCGCAGCCCGCAGCGAGACCGTCCCGGAGCAGCCCCGGGCCCNGAATTAATCTAATTTATTACCAAGCAGATCACAGAGTACAGTAGTGAGAAATAAAACCAAATCTTAAAAACAACTCCCCCGCCCCTCCCTTCTTAAATTCACTCCGGATCTCTCCCTACTCCCTCTCCTCCCCCCTCCCCCCCCCCCC
>VWZZ01001562.1:8848-23912 GCA_013399095.1 Psophia crepitans
CGTTGGCCTCTGCCCAGCGATCCAACCTGTCCAGGTCCCTCTGCAGAGCCATCCTACCCTCCGGCAGATCGACACTTCCCCCCAGCTTGGTGTCGTCTGCAAACTTACTGAGGGTGCACTCAATTCCCTCATCCAAATCATCCACAAAGATGTTGAGAGGATGTGCTCCAACACCGACCCCTGGGGCACACCACTCACGACCGGTCGCCAGTTGGATTTGACTCCATTCACCACGACTCTCTGGGCCCGGCCATCCAGCCAGTTATGAACCCAGCGAAGAGTGTACCTGTCCAGGCCATGGGCTGCTAGCTTCTCCAGGAAGCTGGAGAATTATATTACAGTTCTGCTTCACATACTGGAAGGGAGTAAAAGGACAAGGGGCATTGTTTCAATGCAAACAGACTGAAATTTTAGAAGTGCCTTTGTCCTCCTTCCAAGGGACATCCAGGCTGCATCTCTTTAATAACTGAAATTGTCATTATAGCTGAAGAAACCTTTAACTGTTGCAGTCTCCAGTAGTTACTAGCATGCATCCCCCAACAAGCATCTGTACAAGATAGGATATTTATTAGCATAACTTATACTGAAGTTCTATAAATCTAAATCTCTTCAAATACAAGGATCTTCAGATACATTTTCCATTTCTCTGTCCTTATTATAGTGATAGCAAATTACCTTATTGCAATGCACCTGTCCATTGCTTCAGTTAGTGAGTTGATTTTTTTTTCATATTATTTCCTATCTAGTTCCTTCTAACTTGCTGCTGGATACCAATTGCTCATGGTAATATGTTGGTCTAAAAATAAAAAATTGTACATTTCCAGACCAAATGTATTTTTGCAGAGATGTTCTCTAGTGTATGTGTAACAGTACACAACATAACATTTAAAGCATTGCTTTGTGTGCTCTGCCCTGTCACTTTGTCTCCAGATTTTGCTGTTATTTCCATTTTTGTTGCTTACTGTTCATTTCTCTGAGTATATGTATCCAGTGGCACTAAATTATTAGAGCTTAAATTTGATGTATTATGCCACATATATTTATTTACAACCTGCAAATTATACCTTTCATTTGAAATCATCAATGCCTAAATTTCCCTAATATGCTTTATCTCCAAATACAGAAGCTATGCTAACTTTACAGTTGTTTACGAGCAGCCCTGAAATACCCTCATTTCTGCAGCTCAAGAAAAACCTACCTCAAGGCCCAGCATGTCTTGCTATTGTCCCATAGCTGCTGTTGTCACTTCGTATTTTAATTTTTCAGTAGTGATAGTCCCCAGCACTTCATGGGCAAGAAGTTTGGCGCTCCTTGCCTGAAAAGCATTTATGAGATATACCTCTGAATAATTCAGAAAAGTCAGTTATGATAAATATTGTGCATGGAAGCAGTTGCAATATTAAACCTTTGATTTCCATTAAATTTTGAACAGATCTTCAAGGTTTGAACCAGAAGCAGCCCAAAAAGATGTGGAGGCAAACATACTCAAAGTAAAAAAACATGCCATAAACCAGTATTCAATACTTAGAAATTTATTTTATGAAAAATATTGTGATTTTATTTTTTACTAGCTTTCCTTGAAAGCTAAGGTACAATTGAAAATCTTTAAGTATATTTATTTTATTTATAAAATGGAGAAGTAGGAGGCAATCATGTGAGAAGAACCAAGTAAAGGAATATAGTTTCTTCTGTGAATGTGTAGGAGTGAATGAGGTAGCAATGTTAACTTCAATCCAATCAAGGTCCAGTACTCTTATGTAAGTTTTGCAAATCATTTAAGTACCATTTAAGATATGAGATTTCTTTCATGTCAGTGATGACCAGAGAATGGAAGATTTTGGTAACGAACATTTGTTTATTGTAGATGCTGTCTGGTTAACTGCTGTACCCTGATTCATTCACTGACCAAGTAGGAGGAGTTTGGAATTTGGCTTTGTTTTTTAATACTGATTTCCCTTCCTGTAGAATAGTTACACGTACACTGGGTGGTTATAAATACATTGTACACTGTTTAGGGTAGAAGAAAGTATATTTTATTAAGCAGTGTTGACTTATTAACGGTGATTAGAAATTAAATCAATATGTGCATGTTTAGGCTATTTATTGTATGTAAGTGAGGTCCTAAAGGTGGTTTTATGTTTGGAAACAGGCTTTTCTCCTCCCCTTTATATATCATTAAAAATATAAGTTATATAGCATTTTATATTCCTTGGTTACAGGACTTCTGGACTTTCCATTAATGTTCTAAACACTCTTTATGCATTAGTGAAAAGTTTATTCAACAGTATGAAGGGTAGTCATTCATTGCGGACAAAAGATGTTTAATGTAAACATTTTAAAAAATTTTTTAGTAATTAATATATGTGGTTTGACTATGCCCAGGAGCTCTGGCCCAGAACAAATGTGATTAATTGATCTTTACAGCCTGCACTCTGTTTGGATGTCTTTCACTGCAAAGACTGCACATCCTGCTACCTTGTAAGATTTCTCAGATCTAGACTCTGTTCAGCAGTCACGCTGAAGCAGGACCAGAATAAATCATTGCATGAGCCAACAGACATCATTAGGCTTGAAGTTACAAGCTTAGACAGATGTCCTGAGACTGCATTACAGATCCATCTATAATCAGTAAAAATGAAGAGGAAAAATTACAGTTGTATCCTTACAGTGAATATTGATTGAGTTCACAACTCAGGTAGAAATAACCAAGGCACTTTGGTCCACTTCTTTTGAGGAGCTTTAATATGACTTTATGCAGTGGATCTAGATGGCATTTCCATATTTCCAAATGATGTATAAATATTAATCCCAGAGGGCTATTTATAAATCTAGATCTCACAGAAGACAGCCATTCAGAAATTAAGAGGAAGGAGGGGAAGAAGATTTTATCCTTTACATTGCAACTGCAGAACAGTCAGCTGAAAGATTTCAACAGCTTCAAACACACTTTTTCCTCCTTGAAAAATTCTGCAAGAAATAAAAGCTCAAGTATCTTAATATTTCCAGTTCTACCAGTAACAGGAGCACTGGGAGACCTCCTAAATCTGTACTTTCGTGGCATTTTTATTTGGTTGCAGAACAAAGAAGCTCAGAACATAGGTATGCATATGAGATGAAATGTAGATTTTTGCCCTTCAAATTACAATGTCAATGCCTTTAAATTTCACCCAATCAGCATTCCTGATTCTCAGACCCTTTCCTTGTAACCTTCCTATGACAGTTTCCTGACATCTCTTGCTGTCATCCATATTCAATCAAGTTGCAGAGATAGTGCTTGTAATGTATATTTTAATTTGATTCTTTTGAAATCTAACTCTTTTGCTGCCTTTCAAAAGGGACTGGCACTTTAGGCAAAGCACAGGAAGTGCTTAAACAAACAATAGCTGGAAGAACTAGTGAATTTTAATTTCTATCATTTTTATTTTGTTCTGTTTGATTTGTTGCCCTCATTTACAGAGTCAGACAACATATCCATAAAATTTCATTCTGTGTTCCTCAGCTAAGTTGTTGCTCCATTCACGTGTTAAGAAAGCTTCAGAAAGCAGGCTTTCATATCTTCATAGCAGAATGGATAATTTAACTAACACATTTCACTGAATGGATTTATGATGTTTTCTCCTTGTCTTACTGCTATGAGTATATCTGTCCAATAATGATGTTTTGCACTTGCTGGATCAATTAAGAAGATTCTAAATTCAATTGCACTGTTACAATATTCATATTGCAATGAAACAATCTAAATTGCAAAGAATTATTTCTGTTCCCTGATTGGATGAGAGATCAAACACCTTCAACACAAATATTAAAGGTAATTTAACACTGCTTTCCATAGCATTCATGACAGTTAACTGCATTTCTCCAAAACAAATATAAAAAATTATGGAATTTGGGTAAATTGATTATTTTATGATTCTCAATGATGTTCCTAAAACATTTTGTGTATTCTTTTTAATATGAAGAGCTGATGTTGGTCCTGGAGAGAACTCGATCCTACAGTGGGGAAGGAGATCAAGTTATAAAGAAGTCATTATCTTGCATGTTGTGGTCACACCTTTCAGCTTGCATTGCACAGTAACTTTAAATAAACTTGAAAAGAAGGAAATCGTTCCTACAAATGGCCCTGGTAAATCACTCTGAAGCTGTAGAACAAACAGGCAACAGCTGCATAGATTTTTGGTCTTAGTGTGGTTGTATAGGTATAGAATAACACCCAAAGTCTAGTACTGAACACTGAATTCCTTCAAAGGTGCTTTTTTGTTTTGTTTTGGTTTTGTTTTTGTTTTTTCCTTCCCCTCCTGTTTTAATAAACTTTTTTTCAAATAATATGAAATAAATTATTTTAAGTTGTTGTAACTTCTTTTTGAAAAGTCCTATATAGATTATGTTTTATTTGAACATTGTTCACTTAGAATTTGGTTCTGTGATCTCATGTGAAAGAGAGAATATAGAGTACGGTAAATGAATCACAGATAGGCTTTATTTTGTATGTTGACTGTATAGCTGATTAATTGAAGGATGGAACATAAGACACAGAAAGCATTAAATGCAATTTCTGATATAATATTTTAAAACTGGCACTTCACATTTACAGAAAATATAGTTATTAAAATAGCAAGGAACTGGATACAGAATAAAATGGGTTCAGTGTTTTTTAGATTGACTCATGAGTATGATATCTTACTGTTGTCAGAAATCATGCTGTTCTGGGGGTTTGGCCATTAGCTGAAGAATTCGAATCAATGGTTCATAATTTCCCCACAAGGACACTGGTTGCATACCCTTGTGTCTCATGCAGCTTGACAGAGTGCAATTCATCTCTCTCTTTAAATTGCCTTGCTGCCTCTATTTATAATATTAACAAGTCTCAAGCAGACCAGACAGGAATGTAGAAATAAAACGTAGCTCTGAAAACAGAGCTTTTGGTTTGGGTTTTTTTTTAATTTTTTTTTACATTGGTTTCTCCCTTTATCTGAGAGAGTAGGCATTCAAAAATATCATGGTACTACAGTAAAAGAGAAACAATTTCTGGAGAGAAGTTGTAAGCAGAGCGGATGATCAGCAGAGACAACTGTCAGTTCTTGGAACAGGGAGCAGACAGAAGTACTGAGCAACTGCTGAGATGAACAGCACACAAAAAATGTTCACTTGTAATTAAGAAAGAAGGAAAAACATAATTTAAAAATTGCAGTAAAAGAAAAAAACTGATTTACCCAAAAACATCCATCACAGTGTAACTGCCTAGAAGAATTGTTCCTCATTCATATGTTGTTACTTAGGAATGCAGTGGCCTCTCCCTTGTATCCTAGAGAAAGGTATGAAAGCTCTACTGTACTGAACTGGAAAGGTGATGATGTTGGCAGTCCTGACATTAGTTTCACAATACATATGTGTGTCTATATATATTTAGTCATATACTAGTATAATGGATTTCTTGCTAGATATTATGCCAATCCATTAATCTCAGGAGAAAACTCATATTCTAGCACAATTTTTAACCTGACACAGAACTTGAAAATAGATCAGGTATGTAGGTCTGCTCAGAAATCTCAGCAATTGATCATATTATCTGCCTAAACAATGCCTTCTGCCATCCAAAATAAACTGTTTTACCCTATTCTGAATATTTGCCCCTTATTCTTAATATCAATCACCTTTTATCACGTGTTAAATACATAGGCACATATATGTATGTGTGTATAGGTGTATACATCCCCCGTGTGCATACATGCATATCTGAAGGCTTCTGTCATTTCCAAGAACTCTGGTTTGAAGAAATACTTGGATGACAGTTATGCTGTTTTCATCACATCCCTTCTGAAATGTCTGTCAAGCTTGAATTTGATGACATCATCTATTTTGTCCTGTGTGAAATTCAAATGCAACCTGAGAAAACTTTGTTATCAAGTAGTCTAGTAGTGAGCTAAGCAGTATGTAGTAAGAGATCTAACATGAAAGTGGCAAATAAAAGATCTCCCTGTCAGCTCCTGTTTTGAAACTTTACAATGCTATCTCTGTTTTAATCTAGCCTTTAGTCTTGAAGAAATGAAGTCAATACATTTTTAATTTTTTTTTTTTAAAATAACTGATCTGGGGCAATTGAGTTAATGACACTTTTGTAATTTGCTTGCTATTGTGAGTTTGCTCTAAACATTATTAGTAAGCAGTTATGTGCAGTATTTTCTAAATTTATCACACTTATTTTAAGGAAGAACCAGGATGTGTGTTACAGAATAATCGGGGTTCTTGATTTATTCATTAATGGCAAAAAAAAAAAAACCTCAGATGTTGTGCATCAGAGGATTGAATTCCATACTTACCACTTCTGGATCATTGGATCACACCTGCTATCTTTGTAAAAATAAATGAAGATAAGAAAACCCTTTAAAATAATGCAGTTATGTTCCTTCTCTCTTGTGTAAAGAAAAATAAGAACAAAACAGAGGGAGAAAAAAAGAGAAAATATTTCTAAGAAAAAACCTGCAGTGTAAATTGTCGTAATAATAAACTGATAACTGAAATTTGTCTGGTTTTGCTGCAATTTAAGCAGAATGCTTATTCTGTGTTCCAACAAAAATGTTTTGAGATATTCTTGCAGCCTGACCAATCCCAGCCTTTCCTGTAGCTTTTTTGTCAGTGTAGCGGTTTACTTTGCCTTGTGGTTTGCTGGTGTTTGGGGGAGAATATGGATTTTTCTCTGATATTATGAAGATATTGTTCTTCCAGTCCTAAGTGGCCAAGTTCTATAGAACAAGACATGGTCTATTTTTCTTTCTAACTTGAAGACTGATAGCAAATACACCTCTGGAATATGTTAGGAGATTAGATTGTATACCCGATCTGAAATGAATGGTAAGTGAATGGTGAAATACCCTCATTTCAAATCTTACATAAAATGTAAAATGTTGATTCCATCAGGGAAGGAAACGTAAATTGATGCATAGGCCTTTTTGCATCTTACGTATTTTCTCAAGGATCTCTGTTTAGACTACTGAGAAAACCCAAGGCTTTATTGTTAATGCTGCTAAGTCAATACTTGAATTCCAAAATGAAACAGATTTTTTTTTTTTTTTTTAAAGATTTGTGGATCACTAGAACTGCTAAATTCCAGTTTGGGAATATATTAGCATATGTAGTCCCTGCCAAAGTTGATTCTGGAGCTGCAGAGTAAACTAGTCTTTTAAAGTAAGATCTTCATATTTTATATTGAATGGTTTTATAAAAAGAAGGGGAGATACAGGGGCAAGTGAGACAATCATTGAGAAGGGGTTTTTTAACCTTAAGCATTTTTATCATCGGTCTGCCTGACCACCTCTAAAATTAAGCACAAATATTGATTACTGGATATCGTACAGAGAAACAAGACAAAATACAAAGTACAGAAAATTTCCAAGAGGAATTTGCTTCCTCTCTATATTAATAAATACTTAGCTTTCTAAGTACAGTATTAAAACTGAAGCAAAATATATGGCCACTGAAAAGTCAGTCTGTTGATTTGAATAAAATTTGGTGTTAGATATTAAAATGTAGAAGGGACCATGATACAGAGTTAGAATATTATATATGATGAGAGAATACGTTTTGTAATTTTACAGGTCCTATTGCTTTTGAAGTATTCTTGAGTTTATGCCTATTCAATACTATTGTTAGCACATACAGACAGAATAAGATGTAATAGCCATGCATTATTTAAAAGCCATACCTTGACAAGTGATGACAGTCAAACATCACAATTTTGGAGATGATTATTTGTTGAGATTTCACAATAATCACTTTTCAGGACTTCTTGCAAAATTCCTGTTAAATAATAGTTTGAGGCATCTCAGAAACAGTACTTTATTCTATTAAACTAGAAAATTCCTCCCCAAACCATCTGGGCTGGCAGGTGTTCATCATCAGATCTAGGTTGCTATGAGACAAGAGATTGCTTATGCTTATGCTAATTAGTCATGTAGCAAACTCCAATTTTGCTCGTTTGAAACAACTTACATTTGCAAGGGCATATTATCAGTACCCGTAAAGCTCAAGGTGTAAAACTCAAGTTAAGAATGTGAGAAAAAGCAGTTTCAGAGTAAGGCCCGTGCTGAGGCTACTCCTACAAATAAAAACCCTCAGGTGCGCTTCTGCCCCTCTGACCCATGGACAGCTGCTTTATATGAATGATGTGTTAGCATTTATCTCCGTGAGATAATCTGATTAAGTCCCAAACCCAGGTGAGTCATTCTATCTAACTTGCAGAAATTAGTGCCTCTCAAGTTGGAGCAATTCTAGTGTTGAATTTTTCTCCTGTGAACCTTCTTAATGCTTCCAGGCCCAAGATAGGAAAAGGTAGGAAATACCATGCAGTTCAAATACTGCAGTTATGATTTTTTTATTATTTGTATTATAGCAAAACCCAGAAGCTCAAGCTAACGTTAATATATCATTCAGTAATCAAAATTATAAACAGACAATAGACATGGCTACAGAATGTTCAATGTTGGAGTTGAAACAAGCAAAAGGATAAAATTCAGTCTAAAATTGAGACAAATTCAGCCAGTATACTCTTCTAGGCCATCTAACCCTGGTAACACTCTAAAAGACAACTCCAATTTTGGATCCCAATTTCCCAACCCACTGGCTCCCAACCACCCTATTGCATATGACCATCTAACCACTTAGTCTCTTTGTAATGAACATCAAAATTCAAAGGTGGGTTGGGAGATGTATACAATCACTGATTATGTCCCTGCTTAGGCCAAATCCACCAAAAAGGGGCTGAGCTCATTCTAAAGCACAGTTGTCCAGGATTTCGTGGTCATGGTGGTTTCATTCAAAAGTTCAACAGCAGAAGAGACAGCATAACTAACTTCTCGTCCCTGTGTCCAGGCCTGTATTGGCATACATTTCTTCAGGGCACTATTTGTAAGGATTTCCAAGAGACAGAAATCTTTGGACCACTGGGATACTGTCAAATTTGGTTTAGTTTATTGTTGGTTTTGCCCCATAAATCTTGCAGAGCTTGCAGAATGGCCTTCAGCAGGGGAGAGGAAGTTTGTCAAAGTCTGGCCCATAACTGGGGACTAATACGCTAAGTGAAAATTGAGGGTTTGAATTCTCTCCAACCAATTGAGTCCTCATCGCCCTTATTTAATGGCAGTTTATTTGGTGGTTTTTGGTTTGTGGTTTTTTTTTTCCTAGTAGTCAAAACGAGGATATTTTTCTCTTTAAGTTTCCTTTGCCTATTCTGAAACTCAGCTAAGACATTCCTAATGAGCATCCCTTAATCAACTGTCAAGGCACCAGAAATCACCTTAGACATGTTCTTTACCTCCTGTTTCTCATTGGTTGGTTATGGCTGCTCCCTGCCAAGCCTGCAAGAGCACTGAATCATTCTTTGGAGATACCGCTGTCTGTTAGAGGACTGAAACTCATATATCTGAGGCCGTGCTGCCCCAGCGCAAGGTCATGAAATGAAGTCAGATCCAGAGACAGCATCTAGATCTCCTGGGGTCATGCATTCCAGGTATGTAATTAGTACAAATAACATAACACAATATTTATTTTTTGCAGTTAGAGGCTTTTTTTCCATTTCGTCTCTCTCCTGCTGATTTTTGGTGTACTCAACACAATGAATGTGGACTGAATCCAAGAAAGAGACTCCAGGCAGTTATAGCTCCACCAATTACTAATACTTGAGTGTGTCTGCTCTAGGACAAGCATCCATCTGGCTTAGTCAGTATATAGGGACTTAGATTCTATTTTTCTTTCACTTGATGGAACACAGCCACTTTGACAATGAAGCATACAAAATTTATTTTAAAAAATTTACTGTATTTACTGTGACAGACCAACTTACGATAAGTGCAAAAATGAATTAGACTTTTAATTCACAGTGCTAATAAGCAACAGGCAGCCTTCCACAGAAGCGATTTGCAGTGTGTAGTTTATGTTGCTGTCCCTGATTCTGCACACACCCTCTTCTCTTTTTTAATCAGAAGAGTCCCCTTTTTCAATTGAAACATTTGCTGAATAGTCAGAATCCAAGAATGAAACTTTACTGCTAAAAAATCTGCTTTCAGATTAATACTGCAGGCCAGTTTTCACTTAAGATCTTCCTTGGGAACTTTAACCATCTTCAACTCTGTCTACATTAGCAAGTCACAGGAATAATGAAAGCGGATCTTCAAGAATGAATCACATGGTGCTGAAGACTTGATGTCTGTATGTGTTTTAGAGGTTGAGATGGGCTTCTTAGAAATGGTATACTTTATTTCACAAAGTTCTAATGATTGACTGAGGGAGTAGTTTTGGATTTCAGTCCATTCCTAAATTTTCATTTTCATTGTCACAAAATATTAAAAGGCTCAAAAGTTCTGGTCTAGTCGTTTAACTCTGAAGAGTGGAACTACTGGAATTCTTGCAGAGCCTCTATTTCAGGTTGAAAAGAAATGTCCTTCCACACCTCCCAATCATTAAAGTTCTCACAATATTATTATTTTTTAAAGAATTAAAAAAAAAAAACCAAACCACACTAAAATTTCTGCAAAGCTGATCTGAAAGGGATTCATTACCTTCCCCACAGAGGAAACTGTTGTGGCAAGAGATGAAGCAATGTAAAGTGTTCCACTCAATTGTTGAATGGAATAGTTTGGCTGGAATCATTAAATTCTTATTCACTCATGCAGCAAGCAAACTGAGAAACCTGCTGATTCAAGGGAGGTTTAATTATTTTGTAGACATCATTCTTCAGCCAATTAAGGAAAAGCAAAGTTTGGTGCTGTCTTGATGCGGGGGACAGGAAAACAGGAATGTAATTTTTTGGTAGCACAAACTCTTAGAAATTAACAAGGGAAAAAAATTTAAATAAACCAAATTTACCCTAATATTTTTTTAATGAACCAAGTTCCAAAAGCTTCTCTTTTAAAGATTTGTAAGGATATTGTTAGATTTACAAAAATTATTGATGAATATCTTTTTATTTTAATTCACCTGTGTTTGTGAGATTGAGAGTTATCCCACTATCATTTACGTCATGTGATTTGCAGTTATTTTGTTTGTTTGCAAGAATATCTAAGGAAAATATTTGATCTGCAATTTGTATATGTCACAGTACAAACACTGTTTTTGTCACTGTGTACTTGCCTCAAGTACTCTGAAATGCATGTGTTACAACAAGAGGAGGAACTTAGTTTTCCAAGACACTGAACAATCAAATAAAATGAGTAAGAAAGAGGACAAATGTGAGGAGTATCCTGTGCACACAAGGGTCCTTGGCTGGAGAGCATTTGTTCTTCTTCAATGTCCATTGTCTAGCTGGATGATAAGGCAAGTTGAAAGATTAGTGCACAACATGCACTCTACATAACTGCATTGGTGCAGACACAAGGTATTGGGCTATGGGCTTTCTGACTAGTCAAAGAGCTGATGGGAAGGAGAAATAACCAACACAGTTCTTTGTTCAGGGAGAAATGCAGAACCAGGAAGAAAGGAGGAAAGTCCTCAAAACAGATAAAAACCACTTCTTATGACTTGTGTAACACCCCTCCAACGATATAAAGGCTACTGAATCCTTTATCATACCGTCCTACTGTGTTCTCATTAGCATCTCATCTTCTGAAGTCCAGGTCACTAAATATGAAAATAGTAATTTAGAAACCAATATTTGTAACTTTTTTTACAAAGTTTTTAGCTTAGAACAACAATTACATTGCATTTTCAGACATCTGTGAATACCTCTCAATGCATGCAAATGAGGCAAAGAAATACTGTCTTTTCTACTGTCTTTTTAGGTGTCTTTAGGCAAACATTTTTTTTTCTATCTGCTAAATTAAAGTTAGATTTAGCCATGGAGTTGAGATTCTATGTATGTCCAAAAATAACTGTCCAGACAGCTGTCAGAAAAGGAGCTAGAAAGATAAGCTGATTCTGTACTAAAGAATATATAACCTGTGGCTTTTTTTCTATCTATACTACTGCTAACGTAGTCCAAAATAGTGTACATGCACACACCCACAAAACCACACAGAGGTAGGAAGAAGAAAGTGCTACAGTAGTCACAGACATGAGAAAGGTGAAGTAGATACTGTGATGGGTGTTGCAAAGCTTCAGGTGGGTGTAGGAAGCTAATTTTGCATAACAAGTAGGCTGATGAAATAAGACGAGGAAAAGATAAAGTTCTGACCTAAAAAACCTGAAGAAAATGAACCCCAACAGAACAAGAACCTGAGAAATAATGCAGAATCTGGACTCTTCTCTGGCAAGAAGAGAGCTCAGCCTCAAAAGCAGCTTTACTTATGTTCAGTATAGAGGCTTAGGAAATACTGTGTCCTGCAGTCTTTGGTATTCAAGTCACACATGGTGTGTCACCCTGTTTGCACTTTTGAGTCAGTCACACAGTAAATTAGAATAGTTTTTCACTCTTCTTCCATTGCTCAGGTCCTTAAAATATCTATTGGCGAGCAGACTAAAAGTCAGCCAGCTAGTCTGACTGCTGAGAGATGATTGTTTCCTCATCTGGTGGTCCTGGCTGTCACAGGTCACAGCTCCCACTTCTCAGAGGAGAGTGTGTGCTGGCATGGCACTCTCCACTATAAGGTCCACAGCGCACACTGCCCAGGGCAAGGCTAAAGAAGCTGCCTCACCACCACCTCAGAAGTGGCAGTAGTGTGGAGTGATATGTCTGTTAAAGGGGGAGCTCCCCAACCTACAGCAAGGCACTGGGGACAGAAGGTGCCCTGGGGGTATAGTTGCAGAGCTGCCACGATACAGAGCTTGTGCTTTGCTTCCTGATTCCTAGGACAGAACTGAGCCCTCTGTGCTGTTCAGAGCATCCTAGATCCTTCTGTGGCTGAACATAAACAGAGCGCTGCCCCTACAGTGTAACCGAGCAAGGTAAGCAACAGCCACGCATTTCTAATAACACTTGAGAACCTCCATGCCAGAGGAAATTTCTCTTGCACCTTCCTCGCTGTCCTATGACTCCCCTGTGATTCTTCAGTGATGCAGAAGGCCTGGGTCACAAATCTGGCCCACAATGCACTGCTGCATATAAATAACATTGCTCTGAGTACTTTGCCTCAAAGGATGCTGACAGAATTTTAAAATATTCTTCACAGAAAATAAAACAACCTTAGGAATACACAAAGTACTACAAAAGCACTTCCTTTAAATGAATTGCTAATTGGAAAGTGTTTAATGATCATGGTTCAGAACTTAGGACATTTAATTATTATTTTAATTTTAAATAAATTAGTGAAATACTGTTGCTAAGCTAATTAGGCAACTGCCTTTCATTACTGTGTTGCTTCAGCTTCTTGCCAGCTTGAATTTTTACAAGTAAAATGAACATGATGATTCCAGCTTCCTTTCTAGCAACCTGATACACTGAACCCTTATATCTGGCATACCTTAGCAATTACTACAATTTCCAAATATAATGGGTTTGCTGGTACAGCATCTGAGCTCCACCTCTGGTAACTTATGTAATTAACTGAACAAAATAAACCAAGCATGCTTTGTAGATGCAAAAACTTATTGACACCAAGACATATGACAGCTTGAACCCTGCTTCGCTTCAGCTGCACATTCTCTTCCAGCAACATTGGTTCTCTTTCCATGAATAATGAGGTAAACAGGACTGAGTAACAGTTTGAGTAGCGGATTGTTGTGTACATGTAGAAGATGGGGCATACACTGACAAGAAGGACTTCATGATCAGTCTGTGCAACGCAAATGGGCAAATTTGGAAGTGTTCAAGGTCAGATTGGGTGCAGTTTTGAGGAATCTGATCAAGTGAAAGATGTCCCTGACCATGGCAGAATCGTTGGACTAGATGATCTTTAAAGGTTCCTTCCAACCCAAGCAGCTCTATGATTCTGTGATAAAGGACTGAATTGTTATGATGCCTACAAAAATCATCTGCATGTGTTGTGGTTTTACCCCAGACGGCAGCTGAGCACCACGTAGACGCTCGCTCAGTGCCCCTCATCGGAAAGGGGGAGAGAATCAGAAGAGTGAAAGTGAGAAAACTCGTGGGTTCAGGTACAAGAGTTCAATAAGAGAAGCAAAAGCCGCGTGCACAAGCGAAGCAAAACAAGGAATTCATTCCCCACTGCCCACGGCAGGCAGGGGTTCAGCCATCCCCAGGACAGCAGGACTCCGTCACGCGTAATGGTGACTTGGAAAGACAAAGGCCAGCACTCCAAACACTGCTGCCCCCCCTTCCTCTTCCCTTCCAGCCCCTTATAAACTGAGCCTATCGCCATATGGTATGGAATGTCCCTTTGGTCAGTTGGGGTCAGCTGCCCTGTCTGTCCCCTCCCAACTCCCTGCGCACCCCCAGCCATCCCACCGGCGGGGTGGTGTGAGAAGCAGCAAAGGCCTTGGCTCTGTGCAAGCACCACTCAGCAACAGCAAAAACACCTCTCCACGTTCAACACTGTTCCCAGCACAAATCCAACACACAGCCCCATACCAGCTCCTGTGAAGAAAATTAACTCTCTCTTAGCTGAAACCAGGACAACTTGACACGTTACTCTCTTGCTCCCACATGACATCCTTGTCTCTATATTGGAGAGACATGGATCCAACGGATGGACCACTCAGTGGATAAGGAATTGGCTGAATGGTTGCACTCAAAGAATTGTGGTCAATGGCTCAATGTCTAAGTGAAGATCAGGGACAAGTGGTGTTCCTCAGGTATTCAGGCTACGTCTTTGTTGCTGACATGGACAGTGGAATCAAGTGCACCCTCAGCAAGTTTGCCAACAATACCAAGCTGTGTGGCGCAGTTGACACACTGGAGGGAAGGGATGCCATCCAGAGGGACCTTGACAGGCTTGAAAGGTGGGCCAGTGTGAACTGCATGAAGTGCAACAAGGCCAAGTGCAAGGTCCTGCATGTGGGTTGGGCAATTCCAAGCACAACTACAGGCTGGGTGGCGAATGGATTGAGAACAGCCCTGAGAAGAAGGACTTGGGGATGTTTGATGAAAAGCTCAACATGAGCCAGCAGTGTGTGCTGGCAGCCCAGAAAGCCAACTATGTTCCAGGCTGCATTGAAACCAGCATGACCAGCAGATCAAGGG
>VWZZ01001563.1:1280-57275 GCA_013399095.1 Psophia crepitans
AGCCCCCAGCCCCTGTTCCATCTCAGAAGCCAAATTTCTGCATTTAACTCCAACCAGGTCCGGTGGCTTTGCAGGACCCCGAGATGTCCCGTCCCCCACCCAGATCGGGGGCTCCCGGGCCAGAGTCGGGGAGGCTCCAGGGCCAGAGCTCTGCATGGCCACCAGCTCCGTGCCAAGGGGTCGCGGGATGTTTCCCACCTTGCACGCCCCCGTGCTCACTGCCTGAAGATGTAAAACCCACCGGGTTTTGTTCCGCCACCTCCCCTGTGGCGGGGAGGGGGGTGCTGAAGGACAGGCTGCAGCAACACCCCGGCATCATGCCCCCCAGGCTGCCCTGGTGCACCCCCAAAAAGACCCCAGAACGCCCTTTCCTTACCCGCGCGGTGCATTGCCGCGGCACGGGCAGGCGGCCGGTGCGGGCAGGAGCAGCACCGCGATACGGGAGTAACGTCCCTGCGTAGCAAGGGAGGAGTCGTCCAGCGAAGAGGGGGCCGCCGCGGGTTGGGGTCTTACATCCAGGGGGGTCACAACCATAACGATGGACTAGGTCTTCCATGAACGGGGTTATTTCTGCATCGTAGGGGGAAGGAAGATATTTAACGAGGTTTCCACGCACCGCCTGAACCCACAAACCCCGATTTACCCCTCTCTAGGGCTGCCGCCTCCAAACGTCCCAAATCCCATCAAACGGCTCCATCGAAACGCGGGCGAAGCCGGTGCCGCAGCAGCCCACCCGCGCCTCTCCCGGAGCCGCCGGGAGCCGAGCAGGAGGCTCAGACCCGGCCCTAAGCCCAGCAGCAGCACCCGGGGTTGGCCCGTTCTCTGCCGGGCGCGGGCTGCCGAGCCCAGCGCCCCCCCTGCTCTTAAGCCTGACTTAAAAGCGAGGCTTTATCGCTGCAAAAAGGAAGCAAAGAGAAGTTGTTTGGGTTTTCACAAGTCGTTTTTTCACAGCTTGGGTTGTTTGACAAATTCTTTTTTAAATAAATTAACCGTTATCCCTGGGAGCAGAATTCCGTATCCGCAGGACCGTTGTTAAGGCGTTTGCTATAGCGGTAACTCGACGTTCCCAGGGGGTTTGCCTGGAGGGAGCCGGCTCTGCTGGGCCCAGCACCCCCGGCCGCCCGCTCCCGGCCCCCTTTCCCCATCACCCCCAAAGTCCGGAGAAGGGAGCGAGGGATCGGCCTGGAAAACCTGCGTTTTATACATTTAAGGGGTTTTATACATCTCTCCCTTGGACGCCGCAAACCTACTGCGGTGCAGTGCCGAAGGGCTCCCACGGTCATCGTTCACATTTATAATTCATCCTCCACAGCGCAGGAGGTATTTAAAGAGCCGACCTTCCCCTTCTTCGACTGCATCCATGGCAGCCTCAGACTGTTTTTGTGCCTTCTCCCCCCGGCCGAGGACGGCAGGCGAAGGCGCGGGACAGGATGCAGCAGGTCCCGATGCCTCGAGCAGGGCGAGACCCCGCAGCCGGAGCTGATGCAATCCCGTCCCGCGGTTACGCAGCAGCCGCGTCATCGCTCTCCGGACCGGGCCAAGGATTTGTTACGATCAAAAGGAACCCTGAAACCTCTTCGGTGGTGAGGGGTGAGGGGATCCCCTCGGCAGGGAGCTGAGCGGGGGGCAGAGCGGGTCAAGCCCTGTGCCGAGGAGCGGAGGGTGTGGGATGGCGACGACGGGGAGCGGGAATAAAACAGGTTGGGGATGGAATTGCGAGGGTTGGCCGGAGGGTTTGAACCCTCCCAGCTCTCAGGCAGGGATCTGGGGGCGATACCCAAAGGGCCTCCTCCTCCTCCTCCCTCCAAGCCACTGCCCAGCCTGCAGACCAGTAATTTCCAGTAGCTGCATTTCCTAACACAGCCCCTGAACTGGGAGCATTCCAGGAGGGAGCAGCAGACTTTAACCCTTCACATGCCGGCCGTATCTGAATTAGCACATGCAATTCGCACGCCAGAATTACCTCGGGGAGTTCTGAGACGCTGACCCGGGGTCCGGGACCTCTCTATGACATTCGTCTGCCCCCGGTGCGCGCCAGGTTTCAGATACTGCCATCTTCCACCGCAGCTCCGTAGTTCTGGTACCAAAATAGCCCAGCGGGAACAGCGCACGCTTCAGCAGCTTCGTGCAGAGACTTCCTCGGAAAGAGCCTTCGGCAGCGCAGCAACTGAGCAGCTCGGAGGAAAATGAAACAGCTTGAATTAAACTGGTTCCTCAACTTGCATATTCAGAAATTGTTGAGATTTCCCCCGATTCTAGGTCAGAAGACCCACCCCTGCTGGGGATCAGAACACAGCGGAGGGTTCAGGTCAAAGCTGGCCCAGTGGCACCGGAGAGGTGCCTGCGCCGGGCAGGGGCTCTGCCCCTCGCCGTAACCTCCTCCTCCTCCTCGCCGCCAGACACTCCTCCCCATCAGCCACCCCAGTTTTACGCCGCCAAAACACAGTTAATTCCTGCTTTCACCCAGAACAAACCACTTCTCATCCTCGGGGAACGCAGGCGCTTCCATGGGGAAGCGGCCATCGCATCTTCCTTCAGACGGCGCCTTCCCCTGAGCCAGGCTCGGCGGGGGCAGAACGGCCGTCGGGGGGCCCGGCAGCACCATAAGTCGTCCCTGGCACAGGACGATGCCGGGAGGCTCGGTGAGGGGTTCCACCTTCATGCCACAAACACCCAGGGCTGGACGGGGTACGTGCACAGATCCGGAGCGACCGCTGTGGTCTTGCTCTTGCCAACACGAACGCACACAGCGATACGGAAACCTGAGCTGAAAAAGAATTTATAAAATACATTTTTTTCCCCCTCCCTTCAAGCTGGGCTTCATCCTAAGGCAGGAACCGCGTCCCTCCTGCCCCCTCTCCTCCTGAACAAGCGACTCCGCAGCCCGGGCTGGCAGGAAAGCCGCGTTCCTTTGCCTCGCTGGAAGCCACCGCGAGCCGAAGGACAAAGGGCACCAGGAGAGACCCCGGCGTGACGGCACTCGCTCTGCCCCGTGTCGGTGGCACTTCCCGCCCTGCCGAGTGAGGCTCCAACAGCTTCATTTCTAACCAGCTTTTATCCGTTTTATCTTGAGGCCAGAAATATTCTGGCAGCTTCTTGTTCAAGTCTGGGAAGGTTTCCCCTCCCGGAGCGCAGCGATGCATCGGCTCCTCGAGTTATCCTGGAGTATTTAAAGACACTTATGAACGTCTCCAATTATTTCAGAGAAACAGAGGGTTAAAATTCCTAGTTTGGGAAGTGCAGACGACAGCTCTCCAGCTCCCAGCCCGCCATGCAGGCAGACAGCAGGCAGAGCGCAGGCAGCTTGTTTCATCGTCTCCGGCTTGTTTGCTTGGGAGGTCGAGGCTTTACTGCAGGAGATGAAGAATGGAAAAAAAGAGAAGGAAAAAAAGCCCAAAAAGATTAAAGAGAGGGGAACTGAGGGGCAGAGAGCAGCGATTCCAGGGTGAGAAGGGCCGACGGGGTGTTTGTGTCTCGATTCTGCTCCGTCTGCATCCAGAGACGGCACCTGCGAGGGTGTTCGCTCCGCTTGCGGCTTTTAATTTCAATCCACAAAATCCGTGAAATCGGTAAAATCCTCCGTTCCTCACCTGTTCTCCCCGCGCCTCTTTCGGGGGAAGAGGCTGGAGGGGGACGGACCGCCCCAGCCTCGCCGGCGGGGCCGAGCGAGATGCAGCTCCGGACCGAGGGACTGGAAAGCAGAGGCAGACCCAGGAGTTTCTCCATTTATTTATTGTCACTCAAATACTAAACCCCCTCACAATACAACGGACAGTCAGTGATTTCGGAGTCTTCCGCCACTGGGACCATCAGGTTTTAGTGGGAAATTTATTATTATTATTATTTTTTTATCATTTTTGTTTTATTATCAAAGATTTAGAGTCACAATAAATACAAGTGACAAACCCAGACCCTGCGCTGGTGTAACATTACTCTTCCGCTCCTTTGTTAGATGATTATAAATTCTTTTTTTCCTTGTTTTTTTCTTTTTTTTTTAAAAAAAAAAAAAAGCACAACGCAAGTTATTTCGCTCAACGCAATATACAGCGTAACTCTGCCTTAAGCAGACAAACACTACGCGGTTCCTTGAGGTTTTTTTTGCATTATATATATATTTTTAGATTTATTATTAAAAAAAAAAAAAAGCCTTCTGTGCCCCCAGAACCTGCTCCACTCACTCCTGCAGCCCAAGTCCCCCCATTTTCCATTCCGAACTGCGCTTTGGTAATATTTTAAGTTTTTTTTTTTTCCTTAATAAGCAAATAAATGTGACAACAAGGTCTGAAAAATCAGAGGTAAATGAACGTTTCCCTAAAACGACGATAAAAGAAAAAAAAAGTACCCATAGAAAAAAACCCAACCCCAAACTATCTGAAATTTAAGATTAACCAAGAGTCTTCCTCACCGTTACAGCTGGAATGCCGTTTACAGGAAGCCCTAGAACACAAAAATCAGCCACGTCACCCTTTACACGACCTGGAAGAGCTGTCCGCGTCGACTGCGCTGGAAAAATTAAAGGGTTCAGCCGCTCGCCGCGTTCCTGAGCGAAGGGCTGCAATCCCGGCACGCTCCCAAGTCAAGCAGATCATAAATTAGGTTATTAAACAAGATAATAAAATAAAAACCACACAGCTCCCAAATTGCAACACGGGTTCAAATGAAAATCCGGGGTTTATTTCACAAGTTGCTAAAATCTAAGTACAATAGTCGTTTTCATTATTACTGTATTATAAAATCTTGTAGTCGCAACGTCTCCAAGAAAGGTTATATGGCTTGCAAGAACCAACGCTGCTCTAACCCTCTCCCCAGGAGAGGGGGGAAGCAAGCAGCATCCGAGCAATGTCAAACCAGCTCATGCAGCAGTTTGCAGTGAAGCAGTGGAGGGTCGGGGAAAGAGGACGCGGCGCCGCATACTCCACCTGAACGATACCGGTTTACAGCTCAGGCTGTCGAGCAGCACGTTCAGTCTCTTGTTCTGAGGGAGCTTTAGGTAAAATGGTCTTTGTTTTTTTCTTCCCCCCCATGAGGTGACTTTCGGACAGCTCTGTGGCAGAACTGAGAGCCCTTACGGAGGCAGGAATCCCAAACGTGACAGCAGGAGCAAGAAACTGAAGATTTGTTCTTCAACGTGTGCCTAACCCTCCCCCCCCCATCACAATTCCCAAACGACTGAACCTTTAGGGCGTAACACCGTTAGGTGACTGTTCCATCTAACTGAGCTTTTCTGTTTGCTGGTATTTTGGGGTTGTGGTTTTTTTTTTCCCTGCAAGAAGGGGAACATACAGGTTGGGGGGGAGGAGGTTCGGAAAGTCTGCAGCAAGTGTTTCAACAACCATCTAAACCCAGCACGGTACCTGGCCTAGCCCAGTTCAACACCACGCAGCCGAACACGCAGTTTGGACTACAAAGGAAGAAGCAATTCTGGCATTTCACACGTGTAACCGCTCATGTCTTTTCCCCTGTGCAATTACCTAAAACTTTGCAGAAACACATACAATAAATATCTCCTCCAAGTTACCCGCAACACTCCACGAACCCCGGATTAAAAACGATGTCAAACCCAGTTTGAACCCCGGCAGCCTCATATCCACGTAGGATTTTCCGAAAGCCTTCGGTCTAATTCTACCCCAAGATGTCAGATAGTATTTGTGGGGTTTTCTTCTAGGTTGAACGAAACCAGACTGCGGTCTGGCATCGCTGAGGGAGCAACGTATGTGCAGACTCATTTTTTATTTTCAGTTCCAACTCTTAAAATAAGTCTTCGCAATTATTTTCAGGCTTATTTTAAAGTCTCCCCGATCCACTGTGCTGAAATTAAAATTTACAAGCTGCTGTACTGAGCTGGTGGTATCCAAAAAGGTTTTGACATAGCTTTTAAAACAGGAGAGGTTTAATACTTCTGCCCCTCTTCCCATTCCCCTTTTTTCCAGCATCGGCTGCAGCTAACGCTGCCCCAACGCTGGAAAGGAATTGCAAAGTCGTCCAGGTTTCCCAAAAAGGCATTTGAATTTTAGTTGGGAGAAGTTTTGCTCGTTCTTTTCAAAAGGAACACGCTCTTCCCCGCTGATTTAACAGTGCTAGACATTTGCATCCATGATGAGATAATGCAGGCAATTTGTCAGAATGGAGAAAAAAAAACAGCCCAAAAACCTCTACGCAGGTAAGGAACTGAAACTTTGTCATAACATTTCAAAGTGCAAAAATAAAATGCACTCCCATTTCTCTCTCCACATCTCCCAATCCAAAATACCTCGGAATGAAAAGAAAAATTAACAACTCAAACCAATTCCTCTCATCCCCCTTTAGCTCTTAATATACATTTGTAAAACGAACAGGAAAAAAAAAAAAAACAAAGTCAAATTGAAATTCTAGGGCTTTATACAGCAACAAATACCATTTTGCAAAACTAGGTTTTCTAGACTACCGAACAGTTTTCCAAAGTCGCTAAATACCGATGTCCACACAACAGAAGAGGGGCTAAAACGAACGAGTTTTCTGTGTCACTATGCCATAGTTAGATCTGAAGGGGGACAACCCTACACAGTTATTGGTTCCAAGTTAGATCTAACAGCAACTGCTAAGAAAATAGATTCAGCGTAAACTGAATAGCAACCCCTCCCCCCTTTTCTTTTATATATAGATATATAGATAATATATATATAATTTTGCAAATAATTCTTATCAGCACTACTTCCAGTACTGATATGCAACATAAGTAGTAAGGCATGTATTTCTGCCACTTGAATTCAACTTTAATTTGGGAGAAGCACAGGGAAGAAGGAGGGAAGATGACGAGAAGAAAACAAAAAGAAAAGAAAACTGGACCTGATCGATTTGGGTTTAAACCTGTGGAATCCCCAAAATATATTAAAACCACGTAGAAACCTGTCCTTAAAGCAGGGTTACCTAAAGCTCTATCAAAAATGAAACGCTGAAGTGATGGACAGAGGAGCATGCTCGGTACGCCTGGAAGAACGGAGCTCTAGAGGGATCAAGGTGGGCAGTCCTGCCCCCAGCCTGCCCAAGGCGCTGGCACCAGCATCGGGCCACCGCAGCAGGGACCAGAACGGTGGCTTCTCGGCGGGTCTCGGCAGAGGAAGGAGCCTGCGACCTGACGGCAGCCTCCCGGTCCTCTGCTCCCTCCACTTGCCCTCTCTGATTGCGTGCAGCTTCTGGAATTCCTATTTTTTATTTTTTTTTTAAATTTTTTTTCTTTTTTGAGTAAAATTGCTCAAAACAACAACAACAACAAGAAAAACAACCCTCCAAAAAGAAAATAATCAAAAACAGTTTCGCTTTTAAGTCTCTGGGAACATTTGAAAGGCCCAACTGCTCTTCGCTGAATTAGAAAGACTGAACGAAGGTGTTTGTCTATTCAGTAAATTAGATTTTAGACTACCAACAGTTCCAAGTCTATTCAAAACAGAATCCAACAAAAGTGAGAGACTCCTGCCCTGGTTCCCACCTACCAGACAAGTTTTGGTGGCAGCCAGTCCCTTAGAAAATAAAAACAAACAAAAACCAAACCAAAACCCAACAAACCATACTCAACTGGAATTTGAGTTTGCACTTATTTATCATTAGCTCGTCATCAGAAGATTTTTGAAACATTATAATCTGCAGACTGCCTTCCTGGCTGGAGGAGGGGCAGGGAAGAAAAGCAAACATGAACTCGGCTCACTAAATGCATCTGCAAGATCGGGTTGAAATTCCTCTCTCCTCGAACTGACATCCATGCTCGATCGCGAACGAACCCCACGTTCTGGTGAATGGGTAGTTATTAATAACGAAACCGAAGGCAGAGAGTCGTTTAGTCCTCCTTTTGTGCTGGTGACAAAAAAATCCAAACTAAATACATAAAGCCAAAAAAAAAAAAAAAAAAAAAAAAAAAGAATTCTTCCCCTTCCCTGACAGCCTTCATCATCAGTCAATCACAAGAATCTGAGAACCAAATGAGCTCAAGTCTTTCCCACCCACGTGGTGTCATTTTCTCATAGCAGGGACAGCAGCACTCGATGGGATGAGGAGTGGTCTTCTTGCATCCTATAAAGCCTGGGGCATATCCAGCTGGGATTAAAGCAGATTCCACTGTAATGTGGTATAAAAAGGATGGCAGAAACAGGAAAAGTCTTCCTCTCGGGCATTCCTCTGCATTATTTCCACGTGGCGGACTGTGGGATGGACCGTGGGGGAATCATATCCAGGAGATATTCACGCTGGCGGTCTACTGCTGAAGACGACTTGTGCACAGCTAAACTAGGATTAACGAAGGGTAAAGCCCCACCTGACGAGACAGAAAAGAGAAGAGAGAACCAGTGTCACCGTACGGTAAGAACGTGGAGACAAAACAGTGGCAAAACACACACTACTCATTTCATAGCTAAGGGCACACGGGGCACCGCTGGCCGCCAGGGAAGCTTGCATCTCCTGACGGTGCCCAAGCAAAATCATTCCAACAAACAGGAGCAAGATTTTGTACCAGGAATGAAGATTTGACCAGGCTAGAGCTCTCTGCAACGAAATTACTTTTTAAATGATAAATTGTCAGGAATAATAATAAAATAATCAAAAGGAATCCATTCAATACTGGACAAGAAAGTAGCTCACAAAGAGCTAGCTGCTACAGTGTTTCCTTCGTGGAGATGCTAATTATCACTTAAGAAAACAAAAGGACTCTTTTCAAGTCAGATTCTTATATATAAAAAAAGATTAGACTAGATTAGAAATTACAATTTCCACTTGTTCAAAGCAACGGCTTTAGTTGTTTCAGCTCCTGGGAGCGTGCACTGTAGCCTTACCTAGAGCAACCCCATCTATTCACTGTGTTGCTTTCAGCAAAGAGAAAACACCAGTCAAAATTAAACCATCGAATTAAACTCCCAGAAACGAATGACCAACTCCTGCGGCGTGGCACCGGCTGTGCGTACGGACTCAACGATGAACAGTCTGACATTATGTCTAGTCAGGCTGTTTATAAATGCCTAAAGGAGCAGTTTTTATCGGTAGCACCACCCGAGTGCCCCTTTTGATGAGCATAAACCACACCAAAAGCAAGTGCCAACCAGCATACGAAGAGCGAAGCCTCGGTACCATCAGGCTTTCATGCAGGAAGTGTCAAAGAGAAAGCATCCTTACCCAAAGAACAATGATTGTGGGACAGAGTGCAGCTAGTAAGTACAAAGAAAAGAAACTTTAGAGAAAAATCTACCTGTATTGATGGGAGTCTTCTTCCAGGAGGCAGCGCTGCCCTTGCTGACAGGTCTCTCAGCATGCTTACCTGGCCTACTCCCAAGTGCTGCTGCAGACGATGCATTCTGCAACTTGGGTGACTGGCTAAATGCATGCAACACTCCTCGCGCAGCTCCAGGAGGACCTCGAGACATCTGGCTAGAAGTCTGGCAAGAGAGCGAACGGTAAGACAGGCATTGCAGATTTCTGCCTCTCACATACTCATCAATCTTTACCGCCCGTCTCTCCTTCCCTGGCTGCTTCGGCCAGGTCTGGAGCATGACTACAGTGTCAGGGCTGAAACCTTCCAAGACATCTCTATGACAAATTAAGCAGCAGCTTTCTACTGCTGCAAGCAACTGTAAGGATGAGGAATTACGATCAACTGCAAAGCAGCAAAAGAATACGCTGTGTAAGCATCTCCCTACACAGGCAGCACTCTTCCTTCCCTGTGCCTTCATTATTTCAACTCACTGCAGCACTTAAGCTGCTTCCACCTTCCCCCAGCCGAAAGGTGGTTTTACAAGGTGAGACCCAGTCCCTGTCATGGATGGCTGTAACCATCACCTTAAGACTTCGAGCAACATTGCGTGTTCCCACCTCAAGGTCTAGTTACCCATGTGCATCTGGCACTGGAGCACTGTTTGCCATTCAGTATATCCTACAAAAATGAGGAATAGGCTTTGCAAGCTGTGAGTTAAACGCCCTGGATAATTCCAGAGACTCTGCAGAACACCACCATTCTCTTGTTCTTCAGCTACAGAGATCGTAATTTAAGTACTGGGTCCCCAGAGGACACAAAGCACTTTCACCAGCCCGGTTTGAAGCTTACAGCCCAACACACGGACTGCAGAGCTAAAACAAAGCAAGTCGGCGCATCGTTTTCATGCCTGCACACCAAGCACGGGGGCTCGGAGCCCCGTCATCAGTGAGGTCTGGTTTCTGGTGGACAGAGCTGTACCTGCTTGAGCGAGTGGTGCTGCACTATAGGGTCTGACTTGGTCTGTACAGGAGAGGCGGTCTGTTGCAGTATCCTTTGCTCGATCTCCTGCTCTTGCTGCAGTGCTTTTACGAAGGCAGCCTTCAGTCGGTTAGTGTGCTCAGCTTTCAAGGCCTTTTTCTGATTTGATGTCATGCAGGTTTCACACATAATGGTTCCGTTCTTCTCCTCCCTCCAACGGCAGGTGAAGTCAGTCTTACACTGAGCACACATATAGGGCTCGCGAGATGCTACAGCAACCGAAACTTTACCTGGAGAACAGAATCAGCTTAGTTCAGCTCCACCTGGGACTAGTACTTCAATATTCCAGCATAAAAAAAAACCCCAAAAGCAAACCCCAAAGCAAACCCTCCACCCTTAACTCCCCTCAGTCTGAAGCCTCTCGCATTACTGAACTTTAAATCTTTAAACTCTAATTCTGTGAGCGTGTGTGTAGGTACCCAGTCCTTAGATACCAGTTAGAGAGTTTAGTGGTGAGGGACAAACAAGCGGCTGATAGGAAGTCAACAGCTCTGGGGAGAACCAGACGCATTTTAGAGAAATCTTTACAATCAGCATCCAGCCTATGAGAATTCGTAACGCCCCGAAATTTCAGAGTTTTACAGTTAAAACAGCTCGAAAAGTACTAAAGGAAGTGAATCCTGGATTTGACAGTGTGACACTTTAATCCTGCGACACCTGAACCGCGTTGCTGCCTGCTATTGAGGGCAAATCCAGATGGCAAAGATTCTCTCCTCGCCTTTGAGGAACATTTTTAACGCTATCTCACCTTGAGTTTCCAGCAAATTCTGCACAACTTCTTCCAACCCAACTAAGTAAATAAATTCATTATTAGCTGCACTCGGCAGGAAGTTCATCTCTGGTGCAGGTGGCTTGGGAGGAGGGATCTCCAACAGCGTCTTCTCCAGCTGCTTCCGCAAGGCGAGCTTGGCAGCGGCTTGCCGGCTGGCCGGAGAGTCGTTGGAGTTGACGATGGAAGCGGCGCTGGTCGTAGTAGCGTTAGCCTGAGCGGATGTCACGGTTGTACCTTTGATTGAAGTTGGTGAAGCCTGGGAGGAAACACGACACGGCTTAGCGACAAGGGGCCGGGTGGTTCGTCACTTCTGAGACATGTGGTTGTCTCCAGCGAGGGGGGACAACAGGGAGGGAGAGCGCGGGGCTGTGTGTGATGAAGGCTGCTTGGGACTAGACCGAACCGCCTGCTTCTATGCCTTAGTTCTGCATGTGATTGAACAGATCATAATACATACGTGTACTGCGACACTGTCCCTCCTGTCACAAACATTACCTGTCATCTAACAGGAATTCTTTTCATAAAGAACTTCACTTTTCTTTACTAATCATTTTTATAAGGCACTTTTAGAAATTCTGAAGAAAAAACCCAAACCCGACTCCTTTTCCTTATGATTTTGTCAAAGCCCTGACTTTAAATCGTTCCCTTTATCTGCAGCACCCGCGAGCCAGTATCAGTGATGGACGTGAAGCCGCTGCTTCGCTATCTCTCGGTGTTTCAAACAGGAGCAGTAACCCATTTGGAGCTCTGGTTTCTAGAACACTCATTTACGCTTTTTAAGGAAGAGAGAGGGGGAAAAAAGGTGTCTTAATGGACAGCTTCATATGGAAATACCAAATGTGAAGTGAGGCACAACACTCGGTTCACTGAAATATGTTATTTCTTCCCAATATTCTGTAATGATTTTCTTCATTGCTACGTACAGGAGGTGAGTGTGAAGAGGGAGGAAGACTGCACGGGAAGAACAAGGAGCAGTGATAAGCAGCCACATCGTCTCGAGGACAGCAGGCCACATCAGTTAGATACAGTATCACAAAGATGATTAATTACAAACATTTATTTCTGTTCCTTCGTTATGTTTGGCATAAAATCCCTTAGGGAACTCACCTGCGGGATATTGACAAGCAGGCTGGCGTTGGGGACGTTGGCGACGCGGATCAGACCCTGCTGGATAATTCGCTGCCCCTGAATTTGTACGCTGGGGACCGACGCCCGCGGTGCCAGCAGCAGCGGAGGCGGCCCCGTGCTGGAGTGCTGTCGGATGTTGTGGATTTGCTGGGAAGACAGAGAAATGGGCTGATGCAATGGTGCCATGAACGATGGGGAGGGTTAGACAGCGGGAAGGAAGCGGTGGGAAGTCGAATGGGATGACATGAGACAGTGGGAATGAGGCAAGGCAGGGAACGCAAAGAAAGCGTGATAATTAACATCGGTCTCACAAGGAGATGTTTTTCCCTTTCCCTCTGTCAAAATGAAACAAGTAGAACATAACGTGAGGAGATGCCCGTATGTGAGGCCAATGCATTACGGACAGAAGAGCTCTGCCAAAAAAAAATCTAAGTTTCCAAGTCAAATTTCTTTCAAAACGCAGAGCTGTTAAGCCCGTTTCATTTCAAAGGCGTTAGGAAAGCTATTTCTCAGAAGGAGGTTTTCTCCACAATCAGAACAGAAAAAAAATGAAGCACCAAATCTCTACCTTCCTCCTTAACGCTGGCTATGCGACAGATAAAAGCAGACCTTGCTCTGCAAAATAAATCCTCATTTAACAAGAAAAATATTTTTTCCTGGTATCCCACCGAAGTCATAATTTTGGAAGACCGTATCAAACGGAACACTGCTTCCCAACTCCTTTAGTGACATCACCATGTGCTGTTACAGGTGATAAAGACCCTGCGAAGCCGCACTTTCCCGCTTCCAGCTGACTATCTCACTGCAGCGGCTCTTCATCGCAGCAAAGACAAAATGAGGAGCAAAAAACCAGCCCTGAGTTTTAGCATTTAAAAAGGTGAAATTGATACGACAGAAAGAGTAATTGGGGTGGGGGTGGGGGGAGAGGGACACGACCGAAGGATTGGGTTTCGTTTCCTCTGCTGCCGCTCTCCTAAAAAGCGGGTGAAGCTGGAAGCCTGTAAATTAACTTTCATAGTAAAGACAAACCAACTGCTGTGGTGCAGCTAAGGGAAGCAGCGGTGCAGGGAAGGCAGTATCCTGCATCCACAGGATTTTCTCAGGCTTCACTGGAAGCGTTACGAGACGGCACAAGCGATACTGGAACGATGCAGGATCTTTCAGCAGCAATACATCTAGCTGTGTTAAGGAATTCCAGCCAGAACGCCATAGGTTCCCTCCAGCCAAGCAGAAAGATGACTAGGAAAACAGTTGAGGAGCATGAAGGGAAAACGAGAGTGGCTCTACACAAGGTAAATCCTTACCTGTGCTCCTCTGACAAGAGGCGGCATTACTATCTGCGTGTTTTGCTGAGTTCCTAATTTTGAAGAAGTTTGCTGCCCTCCACGGACCAAGGGAGGAGGAATAACAGTGCCTGGTATACGCGTCGAGGAGGTCTGCAAGACAGAAAGCACTTTACTCGCGTTGTTTCACTCATTATATGAATGCTCTCTTCTGCTGCTTAACGTGCCGATACAGAAGTGTCTGAAATCTCACGGAGCAATATAACACAGGTACGGACACGATGGTCTGGCTACATGCTCAGGGATTGTTCTCTCCCATCCTGCACAGAATTCAGAAGGTGAAGAGCAGTGCTGCCCGTTCTCATCTGCCCTCCCACCGCTGAAATTCAGTAGCTCAAGAACTGCCGTACTGAGACATGCCAGAGGCTCGCCAGGACCCGAGGGCGAGCGCAGGGGGTACAGGAGCGCAGCTCTCCTCTCCGGCTGACGTGATGGATGCGGTGTCTGCCTTGAGGCAATGGAAGGACTGTGGGATGAGAAGTGGTCGGGCTGGCTGCGGTGCAGTCAGTGTTCAAAAAAAGAAAAAAAGTGTATTTTGGCAGGGGGAGTAAGAGACTGGGGAAATACAGACTGCTGTCTTCAAGGAGAAGCACGGGGCAGACAGAAGTTAGAGGGGCAGGAACCCGGGGAGGTGAACAGACCGGGCATGGGCATGTATGTGGGAAGGAAAAAAAAGAGACGGGAAAAGGGGAAAGGTTTAGAAAAAATGAAAAAGAAATGAGTCAGGCTAAAGAAGTTTGAAAAATTGCTTCCCATGCTTTTTGGGCTTGCAGACCGCATCCAATCCTCAAAGTTTCTTGGGACGCTATAAAAGGTGACACGGTTTCACGCATCACTCACATTCCCGTGGACCACTAACGCCAGGCGCGATCGGGCCTGAGAAGCGCTCGCTGCTCAAGAGCAGCAAACCTCTCCGTGCTATTCACGTGGCTTTACGCATCCTGCCACTTCCCTCGCCCAAGCCCCCAACTGGCCACCGTCTGTGAATTAAAACTTCTGAAAACACTGAAGCTCCCACTTGCCTGAGTTACCAGGCGTACGCACGGGTACGTATTTAAGCGGGTGGAAGTTTCATCCACTCCTGTTACGCCTTTCAAGTGAGGACCGAATGTTAAACTCGACTCCTGTGCACAGGAATTAGTAGAGTTTTTACAGTCAAGCAAAAGCAGGCGGAGGTTAGGTTAATTTGCCCAAACACCGCAAATTAGACAGAATAACTTCAATTCTGGATTCTTAGCTCCCAGCTCTCTGCTCTGTCCAACCGAAGTTTCACTGTCTGTTTGCTGAAGATTTAACTCGTGGTCCAGTTCCTCTGAAAGTGCTGTCTTCAGTGAAGGCAACTCGCCTCCAGGAAGAGATTACTCCAGCCGACAGATTGCTTTAGGTTTCGTGAATGTTTCCCAAATGGATAGCAAATCTACCCTTCCCTCGAGTATAGCGTTCTAGGAGATTTTTGAAACAAAGAGTTGCCGTTTTCCACGTGAAAGCATTTTGCGCTGAAGCAGTTTTGAAATTTGTTTCGAACTAGCCCAAGGTAAATAACCAAAATGTTTTCAATCCAAAAGGAAACAAGATACACAAGAGGAAGATTAGGCTGACAGATGCCAATTGCCTCTGCTGTTTCTTTCTTTCCTTCCCCAAGGCTTTCCAACATTTCATTTAATTTAGTCTGAATTGAGATCTTTCCTACCATCATGTGCCATTCAGCCACCAAGCCAGAAGAGAAAAATCGTATGATTCACTCAGCTCTTACAGTTAATCACACTGAGGGCACAATTAAGTCTCTTGAGGGTACGGCAACAGGCTGGCACAATATTTCTATGACATCCTCTTTTGCCAAAGGTCGTTAGCACGAGTATGGATGTGTTTATCAGCAGAGTGGATCAGGATGACCAGTCACTGAAAAATGAGCTTAGGAGAGTTATCTGTGCGTGACATCCTACTTCTATCTCCCACCCCAATTGTTCTTAAAAAGCTTACGGCGGGGTTTCACGGGAGTTAAAGAAAATTCCACCTGGCTCCAAGCCATTAACGTGATGGGATCATCCTTTCCTGTACTGTGCGCCTTCCTCTCTGCTCCCTGCCCTGAGCCTGGCAGCCTGGCCCACCCCACTGACCTGGAGGGACGGCTTGCCAGCAGGAACACTCTGCGGTCCCCGCACCAAGGGCGGAGGGGTGGCCACAGCACTCCCAGAGGAACCAGCAGGCTGGAAGAGGAGAAAAAACAAAACAAAACAAAAAAAACAGAAAGAAAGCAGACGAGTGTAAGGGTGTAAAGCAGAATTACAGAAGCTAAGGGAATAAAAGTGTTTACCTCCTTGCGCCTCTGAAAGAGAATCTTCAAAGACTGTGGTTCCCCCCCTCCCCATCCCTTTCTTTCTCCAAGCACCTCAACATGCGTTTTCAAATGAAGAAATTAGGTAAGTATAGATAAGATTATACCAGGAAAGTAAAAGAGCCTATACACCAAAAGCAGAGCAATGTGGAAATCTAGTTCAGCAGTCTCAGCTTAGAGCCCACGTCAGTCTCATCCACCATTATAACTAGTCTCGACTAACTAGGTCCAAGCATAATGCAAAGTGAAAAAACAAACAAACAAGAAAAAAAAAAAAAGAGTTTAGGAAAAACATTTCACATATTAGAAGTTTAGGATATGCCACTTCACCCTAGTTAGTTCAAACATCCAGAGCTCACTGCTCAGCGTTCAGCAATGAGTTGAGCGAGGCAGGGACTTGCATTAGTGTTAGTCCCATCTACTGAAGCGCTCAGAGTCCAAGAGAAATATGCCAATAAAACAACCAAAACCAGCCAGGAGAGCTGTATTAACATCCACCTGCACCATGAAGAGCGCTTACATCCGCACATCACCCCCATTGCAAAAAAATAATTAATAAAAATCGTTTAGTTGCCATTGTTACAGATACTGGAAATTTAGCCTGTGCCTTCATAGCAGCGCGTGGGGTGCTCGCACGCCCCCTCGCCTCCCAACCTCCTCTGCTCTTCTCCTGCCACCCTCCACCTCTACCCTTCAGTGCTGCACATGCGGCGAGCGGCCCCGGTAAATGCTCTGACAAAAAGGCAGGTTTTTTAAATTTTGTTTTTCTTCTTTTCCTGATGAAAACAGTTCTCCTGCCAGCACTCTGGGTATCGCACGTGGTTGTGTGAGCAGAGGGCTGGGGAGAAAGGAGGAAGGAGGGAGTTCAGGGTGGGAGGGCTGACCCATTCCTTCCAGGGGCTGCCTGGATCTTTTTGGATGATGAAAGCGTGCGGCAAACCGCAGACCAACTTCACCTGGGGAGACCTGGAATCCAGACCTGGGCTTCTGCCACGCAGCACAAAACACAACCCTCGGTCGCCAGCCCCCAGAGCTTGGGGTTCAAACTGCTTTAACTCTACCTGTCAGCACGTTTTTACGTGCAACTATCCCTTCCGAACGTACGTCAGCTACCTCGGTGCAGCACTAAGGACTGGACGGAGTGTTTAATGATTGGAAGTACATTACGTTTGTAAATGCATCTGAGTTTTAACAAAAAGGTCTTCAGCTTTTGAATGCGGTTGGTGGGATAAACCGTCTTCTTGTTTGGTCTTGGCAAGACAAAAAAAGGAATCCCACAAAAAGGAACAGTTAACGGGATAAACCACCATAAACTTCATAAAGGTTTTATGAGAAGTGAGACAGGCTTTATCTGAAAGCTACCTTATGTTCCAAAGGCTATGGCAACCACCGCAGTTATCTGTATTCCCCCCCTGCATTTCAAAAGATGAGATAAGTACTTGGAGGAAAATAAATACCTTCTGAGTAGTGGTCTCCTTCTGGATTTGACTTTGCCGTAACTTTTTCAATAAAACAAGCTTTGCTTCCTCTAACCGTAACTCTTCTTTTAGTTGTTTAATCATTCTCTCACGCTCCTCCGGACTGCTTTTCTGCAGGGCCAGGTACGGCAATAGAGGACGGGAAAACAGGGAGGGGGGAGAGGGAAAAGATAGATACCGTGCAAGTTACAACAAGAACTTACAGCATTATAATTGTCACGTATGTCTTAATATCACCGACATGCCTGTAGTATACGGACAGGAACTGAGTACAGAGAAAGAACTCAAAGGCCAAAAAAAAAAAGAAGAGAGAGAGTTGGTGATATTTTCACGAGCAAGACAAGTAAACAAAGTCAAATGAAGAGTCAGACAACAAATCCGTGTTATGTCGTGCTGAATACGGGACATGGTGTGCACCAAAAAGCCAATTCTGAAACAGGCGTGCTTTCGCAGCATATAAAAACCAAGGAGGAAAGAGCCTGAAAAAAAAAATAAAATTGACACCATCCTTTACCAGTTTCAAGATTCCCTGCTTGGGAGCCATAAAACCACGCACCCACGCGACCCTCTGGCCGCAGGTGCCTCTGCAGGAGCAAGCGATGTGTTTTCTTCTTTCTAGATGGCACAACTTAAAGCGTGTCAAGACAAGAAGACTCACCATGAGCGCCTCCGTGTTGGTCTCTTTTAATGCTATTTTCGTTAAACCATTCATTCTAGGGCTAGAAGGTTCATTGTCAGATAACACTATAATGTCCGGTGAGGGGACTCTCTTTTCTCTCTTTATTTCACTGCAAATCAAAAGAAAAATACAGATGAGTTAATAAAAACAAGCACACGACTACTTCACACTGCCAAGCAACATTATTTACAATCTCCTGCTAGATTAATCCTGAGCCTCTCAATTCTGAACAAACAGGGACGAGTTCAATCAACCTCCCTTCTCCTTGTGGGTATTAAGCCTCCCAGTACAAAAGCTGCCCCCAAGATGCAGCCACAAGTATAGGAATGGTGAACTCCTTCAAACTAGCAGCTTTTCCACCAGCATCTCCCTTGGAAGACATGAGGCTTTCCAGGGCTCTGCTTGCACCAGGGGATGACCACATCCCACCCCTAACCCAGGGCCAAACAGCTCACTCCCTGCTTCTCTTGAACGCGTTGAAAAGCAAAACCCACGCCCCCCCGCCCGGCTTTTTCCTTTCCCAGCGCAAGTATTTGTTGTGACTTTTCCCCACCCAAGTTACTGAATCCGAAGGAAAGCCCACACAAACAATTCACACCTATTCACTTACCAAAGTTTAAGTACTTGAAGGCATTAATTTTTTTCCAGAATCATAGAATGGGTTGGGTTGGAAGGGACAATAAGGACCATCTAGTTCCAAACCCCCCACCGTGGGCGGGGAGACCCTGCACTAAACCACCACCACACCAACACTAAATTCTTTTATTTTATTCTTATTCTAATGGCAGAAAAACAGTCTCAACAGACATATCCACACAACTGCACCGAAAACCCCCAAAACACATCCAGACGTATACTGATTTTTAACTCTTTATCTGGCTTTAACGCTCAGCATCTCGAGCGATGGCTGCACCTTCCACCTGAACTCCTGACAATAAACCACCTCTCGGCTCCATCGCCCACCATTATCATGTGAGAACAGAATCTTAAACTACGTGAACCACAAGGCACAGAGATGACGAGACGCCAGATCACCTTTGGTACCAGGATTTGGGATTTGGAACTACGAGGCATTAAGTATTGCAGAGCAAGGCTTGGGGCACATGATTGCTGAGAGGTTTAGCAGGAGCTTCACAGGAATGGGACACCAAAGCCTTCTGCACCGCCCAGGAAACGACGACAGCGCTTGAGAGAGGACCCACGGCGAGGATTTTAGGAGAACGTAACGCAAGTAATTGTGGTGTTTTTCTTGTAATGCAAAGCCAGAAGCAGGAACAGTGAAGTTCACAGTGAGAACCTTCTGCCGCACAGTTATGCATTAGACAAAACGCACAAAGAACCGGTATCCAGCAAAATGAAGCCAATATTTAACTGTGGTTTGTACTATTCACAACTAAGATGTGGCACATGAGCTTTGTACTTTAAAGTATCAGGCAGTTACTTCTTCAACTAAACAACGTTTCTAGACTTAAGTGATACACCACATTTATTAGGAATTCAACGATTAGCAGAAATTAATCCTTATTATCTTGTTTAGCGATGCTAAGGATATTCACACCAAATAATGGTGCTGGAAAGCTGCGTACCCCGCTAAGCTTTGTGAAACACGCACCTTTCCTAAATGCTCAGGGAAGGTCAAAGAGTATTTTGGATACTACAAAAACCACCTCAGATACTGCAACACCCAGCTTTTAAAACACAATTTTTCACGTTCGCGGAAAAAAATAAAGAAAAAAAAAAAGTAGAGGATTGTCCTCTAGAGGGCACAGCAAGCCAGTAAACTCGAGTCGCTGAAACTCTGAGGTTGTTTCAAAAGTACCAGTGGCACAGGTGAAGTATTTCCAGCTTTTTCCTGTACCTTAGTGCACCAGACTGGCTCAGGTCGCCCTTAGCAGGGAGGTAACTGGGTCGGGCCAAGGTCCAACTGCCTCGGAAACTTCTCCGACAGCAGCGAGCAGCAGGCGTGCAGGGAAGGCACCGGCGCGTTGCTCCTCGCTGCTGAGCCTTTCCAGGCGACAGCTGGAGGGGCTCTGCGTGAAGGACCCAGACTCAACCAGAGCCAAGCGCTGGCCCTTCCTGCTCAAACTTTAAAGTTAAATCCCTCAGGAAAAGCATGGACAGTTAAGTCACCTAAAAAAGCCGAGACTCACACAAACGTGGGGATTTGAGCGTTTGCAACCCGAACCCAGCCCACTGCCAAAACACAAGGGCTCCTCTCCCGGCTCCACCTCTGAACCAGCCTGCACGGCCGCGGGGAGGGAAGCTGCGAAGAGCATCCCTCAGGTACGAGGCTACGCGAAGGATTTTATTCGGCTACAGACGATGGCTCTACCACCGGCGACGCTTCGCACCCTTCTCCAGGCAGCGGCGAGAGCAACGCTCCGGCCGCCCTCCGCAGGGATCTCGGCAGAACCTGGGAGCTGCCAACGGGCCCAGCCGGAGCCGCTGCCGCCGTGCTCCGGCCGGTTTTCTTCCTCTGTCCGAGGCGGCAGCTGAACCAGCTTCAGACGGCGACACCGGGGCTCTCCCCTCCGGCGCTGAGCGGGGCCACCGACGGGTCACGTGACAGGCCAGGCACGTGACCCGTCACGGCAAAAACCATGGCAACGGCCGGTCCCAGCCGGTGCTGCCCGGCCTTCATTTTGTGAGGTGAGGTCGGGCTCAGGTGCCGGCAGAGAAAATGGAGCGGCCGTGCCCGGGGGTCCCTGTCACCTCCCGGGTCTCAGCCACCCGCCATGGGCGCCCGTGCCAAGGGTCGCTGGGAGCTTTTGGAGGAGGAGGGGAAAAAAAAAAGAGAAGGGGAGAAACGGCAAAAAAACCAGCAACCCACAAACAAAAAATCCGTCCCATGGGAGTCACCGGACTGCGTCACGGAGTCCTCCTCGTTTTCTTTTCAGGCTGGATGAGGAAGGCCAGGCTGGAAGACGATGCCTGCCGGCTCCCGGGTTGTCCCGGGACACCACAGGGAGGAAAATCTTCATCCTGAACTACTTCAACATCATCCTGCTCCCAGCACACGTCAAGACAGCAAAGTGCGACCGACAGGAGTTCGCATTCATCAGACTGAATACTCTTATCTTTGGGGAAAAAACCCCAAACCAACCAACCCACCCACCCACAGGAACATTCGGGAGGAGGGGAACGCGGCTCGCGGTGTGCTGGCCAAGCCTGGGATCGCCCGGTTGGGGAGCTGGGCAGTGCGGCCGTCCCCACGCTCGATGCAGGACCCAGCACCGGCAGCGGCTCCGAACACTTCTCGTCAGCCCACGACCAGGGCACCAGGAGCTGGGACGGACGTCGGTTGCTTGGCCAAGGCGTGATCCCACCCATGCTTTCCCCCAAGGTCCTCCCCGAGACAGACCACCAGGACCTCCGCTAAGGAGCTGCTGCAGCCCGGATCAGGGATCCCCTCTGTCGCAGGGGGAGACCCCCGGTTGTCTCCTTGCACTCGGAAGGGAGCAACATCAAAAGCAAGTGTCTGTGCAAGATACCACTGCTTTTGTGCAAAGAGAAGAGAGCTGCCCGAGCCATTCTGGATGACAACATGAAATCTGGACCTAGGAAATCCAGGCTTGCCCCTAGCAGCTCTGCGCTGAACCCCATCCTGTACGCAGGCTCTGAAGCAGGAGGACACAAGACCTGACGGTCCTTCATCCAAGAGTTTCTCCAAACCCTTGCGATTTCTCTATTTGCAAGATAGATCACGATATTCCTGACAGCTACGCTGCAGGACACATCTAATAAAACCTGCGTTTGAGACCGCTACATTCAGAGATGAAAAGTCATGTATTTCCAGAATCATTAGACCTATTCAGGACCATCTACCCACACCAGTTTTGACTCCGCTGACATGCAACCTCACAGAGGAAAACTCTTCTTCAAGGGAAGAGATACTACATATATATATTTTTAAAGGCAACACATCCTGACCACAGCAGCAAAGCCGACTCACGTTCAGCATTACAGGATTTACATTCTCAGCAGCGCGACCGGCTGCACAGTGAGTGAGGTGACACACGACTGAACTCCTGAAAAGTAGACCAGAACTCTGCAAAACAAAGTTCCTTCAAAAAAGGGGGTTGCTTTACTCTTTTGTTAGCCTGTGTGTAAGGCGAAAAAATTCAAAGCAGATGTTTCAAAATAAGAAAGACAATGGAAATATCACCACTTTCAGAAAAATACTGCCACCAGCAGTTAATAATTTGGGATAACTGCCCTGATACCATGACCTTTATCCTCTGAAGCCATCAGCCATATCCTTTTGCTAAATAAAGACATAGTTCTATTATTCTCCCTTCAGCTTTCCTAAGTGTTGCTGTCTCAATCATTTGGACTCCACGCTCGAAGATGAAAGCAGGGTTGCTGCCCAGTTACGTACACTCATTTAGGCATTTGCAGCAATAAAACACAATTTCGCAGAGACCTTGCGGGAAGTTTGTGTAAGGAATCAAACACAGACCTCCTAAATCACAAAGTACCCTAAGAAAAATGCCATCCTTCCTCCAGTATCCTCCTTTAAAACGCCAGAGCACAAGGACAGACGCATCACGTCGTTCAAGCGTTTCCCTTAGCGTCTTGGAGTGTCCTGTAGCAATTCAGAGCACAAGAACTATTTCAGAAAAAACCCAAACCAAACAGAAAAGCCACTTTCTCATGGGGACACTGTATTTATTTGTGGATTTGAAGGAAAAAAAAGAGGGTCAGGGTGGCTGAATCCAGCTTTGGAGGTTTGCTTCCACTTAGCTGGCCTAGAGGAAAATTAATTCAATTCTGGTCTTGGAGATGATAACGTCTGAGGTCTCAGGTACCTCGTGGTGGACTCAACTCTGTTCTCACAGATCTACCCTCCTGAGAGACAGAAGTTTCAGTGAAGTATCACCAAGGAAGGCAAATTTTAAACTTAATGCTAGTCAGAGAAAAAGAGCCCCAGGAACTAGGGGCTCTGGTAGAGGGTTTAACTTCAGAGGACTCAGGACATTAATGCGAGAGCTGCCGTATTGCAACCAGCCATCTGCATTTGCTCATACTGATCCAGAAGCATTACACACACACACAAAAACTCACCTCCCTTTTACAGATCAGATCTCACCCGTGCTCTAAAATGCCCTTCTGATCTCTCTTCCAGAAAAAAAAAAAGAAAAAAGATAAGAATAAAACCAACGCGATGCTTCCTCGGTTAAAGATACAGAACTACCGACCCGCCACCAGAAATCCCCCGCTGCAGAGCCAGAGCCCTGCGCGGCCCCGTCCTGCGGTAGCCGGCACACTCTGCCCACCTCCAGGTAAGCGAAGGAAGCGTCGCAACGGTTACCCAGACCAAAGCCGCGTCTGCGTTAGCAAAGCTGCAACAGTTTTGCCTCAGTCCATTCAACAATCTCTTGTATACTCTCATCCAAAAGTATTTGGCAAGGAAGGAAGACAAACAAGGAAAGAAAAAGCAAGGCAATGGGGATATTTTTTTTTCCCCCTGGAGGTGTTGTATCTACACAAATCAAAGCAGTTGCAACGGATCTAGTGACTGTGGTGTGAAACTGAAGCAAAACAAACTTCACCCCTTCCTGCGAACATAAAGGAAGAAAAAAATTCATTCAAACTACATCTGCATTTAAAATAAAACGTTAAAACTCCCCAAGAAACTTTGGCATCAATTTTGTCACAATGTCCTTTGGCATGGCACGTACCAGGAGACACAACGGACGTAAGATCTCTCTTTCCAGGAGATCTGAGGTGGGGGCTGTGCTGCCCCACCAGGCTCGCTGACGGGAAGAGAGGAGCCTGTTACTCCGCGCTGGTGCTGCCGCGAACACCATTCCCAGTAAATTCCAGTAAAGTGGAGAGTTTGGTCAAATCAGAGCCAAATCCATTCATTTAGGAAGTTTTAAGTGTGATTTGACCGCATTAAAAAAAAAATACCAACAACCAACAAACAAAACCCAAACACTGTCACAAGAGACAAAACCCCAAATCAACACAAAATCCTTCAAAGCGCCACAGTTGAGCACCCAAACCCTAACACGACACTTCAGAGCACGGCCACCAGGCCAGCTTTCACACAAACCAATTCCTGTTCCATGTTATTTTGAATTATCCCATATAACAAAAGTAGAACACGATTATTCTGAGGTTCCAGAGCAGCACAACATTTGTCAAGCGTCCAAAAATCCAAAAATTAAAAGGAACTGAGGAGTTCAGAGAGATTATTTGCCCGAGAGCACTAACGATAGGGATGGTACAAACTCTTCGGTCTCATCCTGGCAGTTTTTATTTAAGCGACCCGGCGGTGGCTCGAGCCAGGCCAGCTCACGTGCAGTTTCAAGAAGCAAGAGCTTAAAGCTGCGGGTACATCCGAGCGTACCGCACATCACGACACAATGGACGGGTACAAGCAAGTTTTGTGGAATATAAACCAAACGTATCAAATGCAGACTTCTTGGCTTACCCACACTTGGATTTCAACTGGAAGGAAAATCCAGACTCCGCAGCTCAATGTGGGAAGATGCCACAATATCTACAGTGGGTTGGGGGGGTGGGGTGCGGTTTTTTGTTCTGTTTGTGGTGGGTTTTTTAAATCTAAGACCCCCAGCTGACAAAATCTGCAGGAATTATTTCTGTTTATCAGCCAGTCTTAAACCGTTTTTGATCAAGCCACAACCGATACAGATACGACAGTTAATACACCAACCTACCGCTCTTGGCAAACAGAGAAGAGACAGGAAAAACTGCACGAAGTTCAACCACCCAAAAGGCTTTCCAGCTTGCTTTACGGAGGACACGTTCGTCCCAAGATTGCTATCAGGACAGAGCAAGAGCTGGGGATGGACAGATGGATGGATAGATAGAAGCCAACTCTTACTTTTGTGTTTCATTAACAGTATCACCCTCAGCATTGCCATCACGCTTGTGTGCTGTGACAAAGCCATTTTCCCACTCTCTCTCCCTTTCCCTGTATGACCGAGAAGCCTCGTTTTTTAGAATTCTGAAATGAAACATATTTTGAGGTGATTTATTTGGAGAGTCACTGTAATTTTGAGGATTTAAGACAGCACAACACAACCACCAAGCACACCAGAGCTGCTCACAGGGTCAAGTAGTACCCTGGCCTGTAAACACCTCCCCACCTCGAGTTCTGAGCAAGGTTCTCCTACGATTGGAATAACGGTTCACTGCTCCTGAAGGACCCTGATCCAGAAGAGAGGACCTGTCTGTGGGCCTGTCTGAGGACAGCAGCTCCCGTCCAGACAGCCGGTCACACGACTGTGTCCAGAAGATCGCTTGTGGTCTCTGCCAAAACTTCCTGTGAGTACACCAGAAACCGGGAGCTTCACCAGGGCTGTGTGTGCAACTGGTTCATGCCGTGTGGTTCAGAGGGGGAAAAAAAAACCACACCCAAACAAACTTAGAACTAACGGTGAGAAGGTGGACCATAGATGGAGGGAGCACAATAAACGCAACGTGGTGCAGCTCGCATGACGATCCAAGGACAGCTCCAGGAGAAAGCCCCAGCCTCAGCTGGAAGCAACTGATGTTCAACGCCGGACAACTGTAGCAGGAAACTCTTGTATTTATGGGAAGGAAAGAACAGAGGAAAGGGAGAGCAGAGCCTGAAAGCACGGTAACATGTCAGGATCTTCAACCAGGTTTGACAGATGTTCTTCCCCTCCAGCTCCCGTATCGCTGTAAATCGGTGTACTCACAAGCAAAGTGATTGACATTACGCTATTTTACCATCCCTCTGCATGTCCCTGCCGAGGGAGGAGGACTCTCCTTCCTCCCATTCCTTCTCTGCAGTAGGTCTGGGATAATTACACACCAGCAGAGCTGGCTCCCAGCGCTGCAGAAACGCCATGCAGAGGAGCAAGATTTTGGTTTGGCCTCGTGCGACCTCTCATCAAAGACTTCTACCACTACAGACTTTCTTCTGTTTCTTCTGGCATCAGTAAATGGGCTCAAACCAGATACTATTTTTAAATTTAACTTCAAGGTTGGGGGGGTAGGGGGGAATTTTTCTTGATTTTTTTTTAAGTTTAATGTGGAGATATGCCAGGTTTGTATTTCAAATCTTGAAAATCAACTGATTTCAGAAAGATGATCCATTCAATCAGCTTTACATCAGCTAAACTGTGATTATTGCTGGGCCACCTTTTCCAAGGAAAATATTATGGTTTTCGGTTCTAAAAGCATTAGGGAAGTTTAAAAGCCAAAACACCATAGATCACTAAGCATGAATTTTACCCAAGAAGTTTGTAGCAGTTCAGTAACTTTAAGCAACAGTTCTTTTTTCATCTCCTCAGAAAATCAGCTCAACTGCTTTAAAGACACAGGTCCTACAAAAGCTGCGAGCTAAATTCCTCTAAAGATCAAAGGTCTGGAAAGGTAAGTCCCACACTTAAGTAATAAAAATCCTTATGAAATTAAGATCCACCTTCCCTACAAATGCCAATTGTATTCTTATATACGCAAGGGATCCGCCTCATCCAGGGACAAGCTTCCTCTGTATCGCAGGCATCTTCAGACTCAGACTGCATTTGCTCAGAGATATTTGCATCCTCAGGCCGGTCAGCTGCTCAGCGCCATGTTTATGCTCCGGGAGCGGAGCCACGCACGGACCAAGGGCACTGCCACGAGGCAGGAGCGGAGCCCCAGAGCCTGGGAAGCTGCTGCTGTACTTCCAGAAGTTTGCAGAATCATTCAGGCTCATTCTTTGTCATCTGAGATGACTCAGGGTTTAATTCCTCTCTATTAAGAATTTTATACAAACACGCGTTACGAAAGGTGTTCCAACTTACAAACAGTATCCGAAGAGCTTATCCAAAGCCTCACGAAATTCTTCAGCAGACTCGGGATCAAACGCCTCCTTACGCAAGTGTATTTTTTCCTATGGGGAAGCCTCTTCTACCTCCTTGCCGAACAATATCCTACCACCACCTGAAATACGAACGCCGTACGGAGAGAGGATGTTCTCTCATCTCATCCAAACAGGCGTTACTGTTCCAGACGCTCTCTGGGAAGTTAAGCGTACAGCCCCTTCCCGTTCATCATCCTCTTTGCGCGTCTTGCGGCGGAGACGGACACCAACAGAGCAGAAACACTGGCACGCGTTTCAAAAATCTGAGTTCACAGAGAGCGCGTGCATGCGGGGGCAAGTACTGCAACAAGAGTTAGAATACCTGCTTCTAATTTATTCAGTTTTTGGTATGAGCAATCTTTTTAGATATTCTTCAAAAAAGAGCATGCATACCTGTGTTAATTAGTAGGTAGCGATGATGCCAAAACACACCTTCAGATATTTACTCCTAGCCAGCACAAAACTGCTTGACACCGGAATTGTCCATTGCCCCAATTAACTGCTCTGTGCAAGACAGAGGCATCTCCTAAATATCAGATCGAGGCACTTGTGCAATTGTTCCTTTGGCACGAGGCTCGTGGATAGAGTTGAAAACTACCACCTTTGCTCACTCACGCTGATGGAAGAGGTCTGTTTTACAGAAACTGAAGCAGTATTTGGATGATGTAATCAAGCTCTTGCAGTCAAAGTTATTTCTCTTAGAAAAGCATCAGAAGTTGGAAAAATTTTACAGATGAACTGCCGTTAAACATCAAACATACCAATTTTTCTCAGCAGCACCCAGAAGTGCCCCTCCTCCCAACAATTCCTGCGCAGTTGATAAGGATCTCGTGTTTTCAGTTTCGCACCTCAAATCCGCACCGCTGTAATACCCGACATCCAAGCGAACGCAGATTTACCACTCCAAGCCATTTTGCACAGACAGGCAGGTCTCGGTTCTTAGCTATGACTGCTCCAACGTCACCTCGTGTCAGAACCAGAAATAAATGAGGCTTCTACACCTTTAGGGTTCAGATGTCAAAATTCAGACATCTTAACGAGGCCCGACTTTCAAAACAGTATGAAGAACTTGTCCTACAGAAAATCGTTACAGGCAGATGCTGTCATTTCAGAATACTTCTAGTATCAAAAATCCACAAGTTACTTCAAAAAGAAAGTCAGACTTATCCATACATACTGCTCTGTCAGGAAGAATCGAGTTGCAATTAAAACTCCTCTGTTTCGACAGCTATAATCTATTATTTTTCCTGTATCACAGCTCAATTAAAAAACCCAAACACTCTTCCTCACGTAAACCTCAACCAGTTGCTCACAGCGATTTCTCTTTATACCTTGTACATTTTTCTACTCGAGAGCTTATTTCTTTACTCAGCTGCTCGTCACAGCTGCCACTGCTGTCAAAGCTCGTCGAAGAAAAAGAAGTCAGTAAGGAAGTTACACAGAAGTAGCTGTTGAATCTCACGTGAGGAGCCAGAGGTGCAACACACACATAAAATGTTAATTCTCTCTGTCTAAGATGGAGAGAACTTCTTCCCAGTGCCATCTGACCACGTTTTACTGTGCTGGTATCCCAAACACCACAGAGCATCTGTGGGTCGTAACTCACCTTTTCGAGGTACTCATATCCACAGGTTCATCTCCCGTCTGAACCTCCACTTTAATGGTTGCTTTCACCTCTCCGCTTTTTAATAATCCTTGCACTTTTCCAGCTCCAGGATCTGTTTTTATTTTCATGTCGCCTTCAGCATTTATATCTGTTCCTAATAGTCCTTTCTCCATCTTTAGTTTTTTACTGTCCACATCATTATGCGTTATCTCACGTTCTAAGGCTCGTTTCTGACTTCGTGTCCTGCATGCTTCCTCTGTCATTGTGAGGTTCTGGGGAGAGAGGAGACACAAATGAGTTAAGTACACTGGAAAAAAAAAACAACATAAGCTGGACAAAACACCTTAATTTCAAAACAGGGCAAAGTACAGCGGTTAGTGCAAAAAAGAAGTTCAGAAAGAGCAATAAAAGTTTTGCCAGTATGCTCCCTTACCCTATCTTCAAAATACATCTCAGTCTGAAGCTATTAAGCACCCGGCATCACTGCACATACGCTTTTTATGTTAAGCAAAACCAAACAAACAAAAAGGCAAAACAAGAACACACACACAAACCCCACTAAGCATGAACTGGAATCACCAAGGAGGGGAAAAAAATAGGGGGAGAAAAAAAAAAAAGAGCCTTCATTAGAGCACAGGAGAATATACAAACCCCCACGACGAAAAAAAGTTTGGCTCTTTACCAAGAGGCAGGAAGAATGTATGCATTTGCCTCACATGCAAATAAATGCAATTACAAAATTCTAGATTAGGATCTCCCTGGACTGCTGCCATGTCTTTCTGAGGACCTAAGCCTGACTGCAAGTTTCGGGAATCAGACACTATGGGGAAAAGGACCACCACACCCTGCGTGAAGAGAAGCTTCCATATTTCTTGACAGCCTGCTGCCAGGCGCTAAGGCACTGCCATTGTAATACTCAAGTTGAGACTTTCTCCCCTCCTGGTGAAGGAACCAGGCTTTTCCAGGCGGCTTCAGCAGAGGAAGCGCTGGGCTGGGGGAACCAGGCTTAACTCCTCGCCTGCCGGAGGCGCGGGAAGTTTTGCTCCTGGTGGGCTCTGACATCTCAGCCCGCACTTCGGTACCTGCGGACACCCATCCATGGACGCGGAGCTGAGTCAGGCTTTGATCCCATGACATCACTGGGCTCCACATGACCCTTCCCAGGATGCAGCCTGCGAGACAAAGCACTTTCCAGAAACCAGTCTGAGCCGGCGGCAGGCAACCCGCAGCCGGGCTAACCCTGCCGCCGGCCGGCACCCCGGAGCATCCCTCCTCCTCCTTCTCCTCAGGCACCCACTGCTCCCCTCCGCCTGCTTGGGGGACACCAGGCACCAACAGGGTGGCATGGGGCAGGGTGGGGGGAGGGAGAGCGAGAAATACATGCCACCCCCCCCTTTTTTTAATTAATTAATCAATCAATCAATCCTAAACGTTCCTCCCATCCCAGATTCTTTTCCTCCTCCTTTTAAAGTGGATCTCGAGAGTAAGGCCGGCATACAATAGTTAGACAAAGTATTTGAAGTGTTTTTAGCAGCGAGAGATTAACATAATTACACAACATAATTAAACTCTGCTCACCCCCACCCCCCCATTATTCAACAATGTCACATAAGCATTACATGAAATTGCCATTTTGATAGTGTAAGCCCTGTGCAAGGGACTGCAAGTTTCTCTGTACTGTGCTGGATGAAATATATATGTATATATACACTTTTTTAAAGGGGAAAAAATTGTAAAAATCCTAGTCAACGCACAAGTGCCTCCCCTCGGCTGATCTGCATTTACAGCGTGACCACGCCTGAACGCACAATAATGGAAGCACGGTGTGTTTTACAGACAGCCTAAGTTCATTTCGGTGTTTATGGAAGCTCACCGCCCCGGCAGGCAGCCAGCAGCACCGAGATTTTCGGCGTGGCTCTGCGTACCCCAGCTGACAAGCAGCCCCCCCCTCCCCGCCTCAGACAGCTCTCTGGAAGCGTTTAACTCTCATAGCACTTCGGTTTACGTGTCTCTGCTGACAACACGACAACTGCTGCTCTCCCTGACCGAGCCATCGGACAGCCTGACCGGGAATCACAAATCTTTTTTCCTATTAACTCAGGGCAAACACATCTGAACCCAGGGCTAAAACAAAGGACCGGGCAGCTACTGCCTGGCTGACGTATACAGAGATGCGCTATTAATCACAGCGACTTTCTCGAAGCAAGACTGCTTAGTCAGTAGGAAACCTCCTTAAACCCTGCTCTGGGTTTATTTTCAGCATCTCCGTATTCTCCGACCTCGCAGGGGCGAGCGGCAGCAGCTCCAGCAGCCTGCGCTGATCCAAGAGCTACAGCGGCACTTCGGGCGCTCAGGCTCCAAACTTTAAGAACACTTACACGACGCTGTGTTTCTACCCCTTCGTTGTTCCCAGTTTGGACTGGGATGGGGAAAGGCAGTATCTCGAGCTATACTGGGGTATTTCTTACATCATCAGCGCAGGGCTGCCAGGCGGAACTCTGCACGCTCCCGGCTCAATCTCGCTTACCTGAGTTAACATCCCAAGCAATGGGAACGGTGTAAATCTCCTATTGGCACTAAGCTTTATTTAGGAAAAAACAATGCAGTCAAAATCCTAACGTAAAGGCAGGTAATGCATACTGAATACTTCACTGAGTACTTCACTAAGCGCCTGTTTTCCAGCTCACCAAGAGCTCAGCTCCTCTCAGAGTGACGGAGCAGACACTACGCACCCCAACTCGGAGCACTTCCAGGGGCAAACCCCTGGCACACAAACTCCTTACAGAGGTCAAACTGAACCAGTTAACAACCGTGATGAAAAATGCACAAAATACCTTTCAAAAAAAAAACAACCCCAAACCCTCTCCTATCACATACTCTTGAGGACATCACATCGTGCGCCCTGAAATTCCCTTCTGAAGCAGCGGCAGCCATTTCCCCTCGTAACCATCGCCCCCTTATCAGACACTGACAAACTTTACTTGGAAATGGCCTCGGCCTCTCCGTGCGTTCGCTGCTCACGCAGTCAAAAAGCGGCACCTCCGTTTTCCTTCGAGGAACGGTGCGCTGCTGCTGCTGCAACAACTGTTCCGCAAATCAAAATTCAGTCCAAGTTTTTGTTAAAAATTCACAGCGTCTTGTCGCAACCACGTAGGCTGGAAAGCGGCAACTGGGGACAGCGATTACTAGAGAGAAGAAGAGTATTTGTAGCACAAACGAAGCGGCGTGTTGTGAAGATCTACGTTACTGGGAAGACCTTGGGATGAGACTGCGCTAAGATTTTTACAGCTAAATCTGAAGATTGCAAGTGCAGGCTCAAGGTTTATACATACCCTAACAGAGAGATCTGGTTGCACAGTTTGCCTGCCCACTATAGTGATTAAACTGTATTTATTGTAGGTGAGCCCTAAAACCGAGTCCCTAAAATAGCTTTAACCCTTTCAGGAGATAGTACTGGAAAAATGGACACAGATGCAGAGAGACCTAAAGAAAAATTAACAAGGCACTGAGAGAAGAGGCGGAGAATGCGGAGAAGGATTTCTTTAAAAAGGCCATTCTGCCTCTCTTTTCAGGAAGAGACAGGAAAACTGGCAACACCAGTCTTTTTATGGGAATCATCTGGGTCACTGGGCAAGACTCCTGCAAGTCAGAGGGCACTGAGAGGCAGGTATACAGCTTAGGTGGGTCCCCAGCAAGATCTGTTTCACACAGCAGACTATAAACCACTTCCCAAAGCAGCCAGGCTCGAGGGTTGCAGGAAAAGGTTAAAACCAGATGGGTGCCCTGAAGAGAGGAGGAGGAAGAGTGCACCTGCAGAGACCTGCACCAGGAGGGATGGCATACTTGCTCATGGAAAGGATGCGAGCAGCTCCTTGCACGACAGGAGGTGGCAAGAGAGAGAAACCCAAACTGATCGGGGAAGAAAACTCCCTCCTGGTGGCAAACGTGGAGATTTGCTTAATCCCCCGCACCCGAGGAGGGCATGCAAGTCATCCCGCAAGGCTCTACCACCACCTTACCAGCGCTCTCTGTGACCAGCCCCTAAGCCTGCTGGATTTACTGAGATCGCATCTTCGCCAATTGATTCCACTACATGAGACGTTTCAAAACATCCAGGCTGTTTCAAGGATAACAAATCACTTCTGAAGCATTCCCAAAATCCCCACTTACGCTTCTCCACCGTTAACAGGAACCGACCAACACAAACAGCGAATAGCTTTGGTTGAACTTGACTGTACCTTTTGCTTGAAAGAAGGAAGAGAAAGTAAGGATTACACAGTAAATTCTAAGCTTTATGGAAGGTTCTGCTTTTTATTACAAGGAATGGCATAGCTCGGGGCGGAGCACCCGGGAGCTAAGCAGCAAATAGTCAGTTGTAAGTGCTATCGCTGTAACAGATTAACTACTGCGATCAATTCAGAAGGCAGTTTAGTATGCCATATAAAACGCAGTAAACTCCTCGGACCGCAGGCCATTACATTGGTCATCCTCAAGTCTTGTCAAAAATCCCTCCCATGCAGCTCTGCTGCCCTCTGAGCACAGTGACAACAGGAAAAACCCGAAACCTCCTGAGCTCACAACCTGTTCACGCTAGCCCAGTAAACGTCGTGTACGTTTGTGATGCTTTCCATGGGAAAAAAGGGTGAGAAGAGTTCCATTGCCACCTTCCAAACCCCTCCTGTCTCCAGAACAGCAAGACCAAGATGGCAAACCTGGTTTAACTCAGCCAGTATCTCTTCCAGCAGGGACAAGTTACAGAAGAAAGAAAAACCCTCACAAAGTTCAGTTTAAATCTTGGGAAATTAACTACTGTGTGCTGGTTTTTCCAGATGTGTGGTCCAGCCCGGAATAAAGCCGAGCAGCTACAGAAGCTGTGCCCAACTCACCCAGCTCCTGCCTGACCAGGGCATGAACGGGCAACGGGGATGGCAGCCGAAACAGGTCTGATGCACAACCACACCGAGAACACCGACACGGTACGTGAAGACAAAACCACAATAAAAAAAGCAGCACGCTTTGCTTGCTGTTTGTAATGTACACTTCCACTTTTCCCCACATCACATTCAGAGTTATCTGTATCGCCTCCTCGCTCCTCTCCTGTTCGTGATTTATAACTTCCTCGTACAAACTCCAAGTAATTCCTTCACAGACTAATTGTTGTGCTTACTTTTCACTGTTTAGCACAACTTGGTAGTTTGACGTAAAAAGGTCTGAGGCTAAAATTATACCCCGATGCTTTGCTGGAGTCATCCGCAGCGCTGGCGAGCACCGGCAGCGGATACGGCTTCGGCACAGACCACCTGCAGCCGGGCTCGAATCCCGCCGCAGCCACACACGAACCCGTCCAGCTATGGGATACTCGCTGTTTTCGGTAGCCAAAAGCAAAGATCAACAACCCTCTTCCCCAGCAGGACCTGGGAACTTCTACAAAAGGGGGAGGGAAGACAACGAAACAAAAGAGACAGGACAGGGTTACAGAGGAGGAAACCAGGGAGGTTAAGACACATTCAGTGCCCCTCGGTGAATACTTTCTAAAGGTAATTGATCAAAAACTGACTGACTCCGACCACCGGCACCCCGTGCGGACCCGACGCGCAGGCCGGAGAGGCCTCTGGCAAGCGCAGCCCACGCAGCCACCACGGGCCATGCGCACAGGCCCTCCCCACCGTGCCTAGAAGTCCATTTCTAATAGCGGGATGTGAAAAGTTTCACTGAGGAGTCACTGATTTGACCGAGCTTGATTTCTTGTTATGCCTTAAGCGGGGCTTTTTTTCCTACATGCTCATTGATCACGAAGGTAGAAGCGAGATGTCCTGGAGAAAGTCGTTAAAATTTCTGTGTGTTTGTGTGCATGTGTATTCCTGCGCATACACACGCGCACACGGAGGAGCTCAGGACCTTGTCATGGAGATATTTATAAAAATAAACTTTAGAAAGCCAAAGAACGAACTTTTTTTCTTTTTAAAGACTAAATGCAACAGGAAGAGGGCAAGAATACTGGTGATTTTGTGTGTGTGTGTGTGGGGGGGGGGAATAAAATAAATAAATCATCCCACATCTGAATTCAAGTGGACAACCAAAAAAAAAAATCCATCCTTTCCCCGATGAAGGCAATAAAAAGTGCGAGAGCAGCCAGAGGTGGGTTGATCATTCTGCTCTCTCAGCCATTATTTCCATCCCATGAGTCCTTAAAAAAAAAAAAAAGAAAAATAATAATAATAATAAAAAAGAAGAACACCTTGCAAGTGCCAAAGCCCCCTTCAGCAGAAGGGACGAGGGGAGGGTCCCTGCTGGGCAGCCCACTCGCTGCTGGCAGGCTGGCGCAGCGCTGCAGCCCACCAAGGGTTAAGCCCTGCCATTTTGGTGCCATTCACCGAGGTGTCCATTAAGGGTGTTACATAACAAAATGGCAGCCCTTAACCCTTCCCTCGCCGGGCCCACACGGGGCTCAGCCGCATGTGCTCGGCCACCCCGGCACCTCCCGCCTGCGCAGTCCTGCCGCCCGTCTTTTACTGTTATTATTACCTTCCCTTCTTCGTTAAGCATTCAGGGGGAAAGAAAAACAAGTGAGCTTGCTCAGGATTGTGAGGTACTTGCAATTAAAGCCCGCAGAAGTTTCCTCTGTGCCATCTGGGCATCTGGAGGCAGCGAAGTTCTCCACCGGCCAAGGGAGAGCGTCAGAGCGGGAAAGCATCATTTTGGGGATCCCAGCCCAATGAATCGCTGAAGGAGATGTGGGGTACCGGTATCCTACACTGTCCTGAGAGCGGCCACGACACCCCCACGGCTGCTCCTGGTGCCCGGCTCTGGAGCGGAGCACCTGCAGCAGCTCCTCCTGCACCTCCCGCCTCGCAGGAGCTGCTCTCATTTCCATCCGAGTGACCGGGCACTAAGACACATGCCGTGCCCACGCTGCAACTGCTCGCAGTCATTACAGTGCAGTAGGAAGCAATTCAGCCTGGGTTTGACTAAATATTTACTAAAATGAACAGATAAACATTTGTAGAAAGGCGCTGAAGTGGAGCTCGGAGCACCACAAACATGAAGTTCTGTATTTGGTCAGAAAAGGGACTTTGGGAGCTGAAGTCCCACTGCAGCAGGAGTCACCCTTCTGCTTTCCGGGCTATTTGTGTCAACTCACCTTAAAAAAATACAATGAAAAAAAGATAAATCGCTATTATGCCTGAGTTTGGCTCCATTTATTAAAGAAGTCCGGAGTCTAACCGCTGAGCGCTCTGCGTAACAAAGAGAGAAGCATTCGTGATTCTCAACAGAAGGCTCAACGTGCCACACAGATCACACTCAGCGCGTAGCGGTGTAAACGGAAGATCGCTGTTTGCTGCCTGCACAAAGCATAATCTGCAACAGATTTCTAAGAACTTCAGAGAAGTGTTCGCTATCAAGGTAATCTTAAAAGAAATATAATAAAACAACTAAAAAAACCTGTAAGAATATCAGGGTTTGCTCCTGAATACCTCTTACTAGTGTTATATCCTTTCCTCTGAGTATTCAGCCTAAAAAAAACCCCCCCTCACTTCTCAGTCCTGCCACAGCGACACAGGTTCCCGGGTCGGCTCTGCAGAGCGGTGCCAGCTTTCCGCACGCTCGGGGGCTGTGATCGATAGCTGTAGTTTTCAGGAATGAGCCGCACGGTTCAGTACAGAGTTGGTTCATGGTCACCCCGGAGCTCGCCGGGGGAATTCAACCACCACCCTTCACACGAGGCAGGCAGGGAAGAATGAAATCAAAGTCGGTTTGTTGAAAGACACCGGCTATTGTCAGAAGCGCACGGTCTGACTCCACCTCGGACTCTGCTTTTCTTCAAGAGATGGATTCTTTACGCACGTCGATCCTCACGGATATTAACTAATCATTAAAAACTGTTTACCCAGTGTTTATTTTGACTCAAAAATAAAACCTTCCACTTAAAGGGCTACAACTTGATTTAAACTTTTATTTGATGGGAACAGATTTAAATATTAAGTAACGGCGTGGTAGATTGCAATCAGATCCTCTCCCCTTCTTCCACCCCCCTCCCCATTTAATGTATGCTTCTTATTAGAGGAGGGATCTAGGTTGGTTCATTTATTTTAATGCAAGAGCAGCAAAATTAGCATCTTTAAATACTCAGTCACAACAACAATCAGCCTTTCCAGCACCACACGCTGCGCATATTCTAATACGGGCAATTCCTTGGGTTTTCTGCATTTTAAAGAGCGCAGAGAAGGGAGGCTCTCTGTGCACACAGACCATCCAAACCGGCTCCAGCATCACTCCTCTCCGAGCAGTGCCGTGCTCTGGATTCACACTCAACCCAATATGAATCATTTAATGCAGCGTCAGTACGACCGGAGAGGGAACTGGTGTAAGTGGATACAAAGGAGAAGGTACCAAAAGACAGACCTAAACTAGTACAGAGTTTTCTTATTTACCAATCAATACTCTAATTCTTTCAAAGATAACTTTAAGATTATATCAATTCTAAGGTCTGCTGCTTTGGGTTTAAAGAGGTGTTTTTAGAGAGCACTACTTACAGCTACTACACGAGGGATTTGTTTGACCTGAATTCTCCCCCAAGTTTTATGGATCTATTTTTGTCTAGAAACTACTGGGCAGGAAGTCTGCTAATGACTGTGTCTGGCCTTTGTATTACCAAAAAAATAATCACGGAGATTCCTCAGTGCAGGACAGCCGTTAAAATACCGGTTTCGATTATGGTTCGAAATGCAGTATTTGGCTAACAAGTTGAATAGGCAAAATGAGTTAGTATTTACACACGCTGCTCTACAACTGGACAGAGCTCTGTTTTTCAGGTGTTTTAAGACAGTAACTCACTGAACAAGAGAGCAGATTTAGAAGTTTGCATGACTATGGTCTAAGCTGATACTCTCTGCTCTTCTCACTGTTACTCCTACTCCCTCACCGCTGACTGATGCCTGTAACAAGGGTGGGTTTATGCCTTCATTTAGCCTTTTGGTCTCAGGAAAGAGGGCACTGCTTTGCAAGATTTGGAAACTTATGTAATAAATAGACAAAAAAAATAATCAGTGGTGCTCATGGGTTGGACAAAGTTAGAGTTCTGGTAAAACAGAGTAAATTGATGCCTCTGCTCATAGATTTAGTCGTTCAACACCAGGAAAAATGAGGTTGGAAGAAAAGCAAAGACCAGAAATGCTTAACATTGATCACCGGAGCCTTGGCCATACATGTTTTGGAGAAAAAACATTGGATAAATCCTTAAATTGCTACGCTTGAGAATCCCCTGAGACAGGCGAGCACCACCACACACGGGGCAGCTGATCGAGAGAGCTTTACTTCAGCTACACCACCAGAGCTACAAGATATCTGCAGAAATTTCATTTCCATTCACGATTTTTCTGCCGGGGGTTGCATAAGTGATGAAAATATACAGAAAGTCTCAAGGGAGGAATTTCTGTGTTCTTGCTTTTGCCTCTCCTCTTGTTCAAGACTGAGAATATTGTACAGCTGTTATGAATGCCCAGCTAAAGGTACGTGAAACTTCTTTGTCCCTCAGTAAGCTAGGGAGATTCACCTACTTCTGAGTGTGGATTAAGTGCTAAGTGAAAGGCCACTTTTGGTCAAGCCACAGGAACCGAATCCTGATCCGAGTTTAACCTTGGAGCTCCTCCACAGCTCTTCCTTGTCCTCCAGGACAAGGCAGGAGCTGAGATGCATAAGAAAACTAAACCCAAAACAGTAAGACAATTCCACCCTCCCAGCTCCCCTCCCCACTGTCAGTACTGCAGAGGGGGCGAAGGATTGTCTGTGCAAGATTAGAGTCTCATCCTCCATCTACTCACAGCTCCTACCTGTCAGTGAAGTTCATGGGTTCCAGGTGGGATCCTGACCAGGCCGAGTGGCTGAAAGCGATTGCAGCGAGGATCCTGAGGGAAGAGACGAGTGTTAATACAGGAGTAGATCACAGTACACCTGTAGTATATTTTACAATGATGTGTCCACTGTCTTCACCCAAAACATGCTCGCTGATGAGACAGTCGTCCTTAAACACAGGTACCCATGTCAAGGACAAGCCCACATTCTATTATTTTAACTGGAAAAGGAACTGCAGACCAGTCTGGTGTTCAAACGCTTGCGCATTAAAAACTAAAGCACGCACAAAAATATTTTGAAGTTACTGATTTTCTTACTCTGTATTTCCTTAGTCTTTGCTTCTTACATCAACACTCTAGGAGGAAACAAACTGCTTCGCGATACCTCTGGTTTGACCCAAACACCCACTGGAACCAATATTCCCATTTTTAACTGACGCTTTCCCTCGAGGAGTGAGGAACCTAGGAGATCTGCATTTCTCCTAACTGCTGGTACCACAGGAGCGTGCTCCAGGCACGTCAAAGCAGTCGCTGTGCCACCTCCCCATCTTACTTCTCGGATGAACGCAGTACGGGTCCACACGTGCATGCGGGAGACCACCACTCGAAGACACATCTTCAGAAAGGAACCGACTCTTTCCCACACCGATGGTGACACTAGCTAGAGAGGCATGCTGCTTTAAAGACAAACACTGACCCCCACAAAAAAAGTCTTGTTTCGTAAAGGTTTTCAGCTGCTTTCAGCTTTTCATTTGTCCATCACACCAGCAGGCCCCTGGATGAGCGTTTTAATAGCTAGTAAGAAGCAGCAAACAAGGCAACTTGTCCAATATCACCTACGTGAAAGCAGTATTACTGAAGCAGCAAGAACACCGAGAGATGCGAACAAAGAGAATCGTCTTTGGAAGTGACATCACAGTCGCACGCACGGGCTCAGTTCAGCAATTCAGTGACAGGTTGTCTGACAGGACATCAGAGCAAGTTTTAATGCCAAGCTGGATGCACTGGCTGGGGGTTTTGGGGGGGACCATCCCGCTCCCCACAGGCCGTAACACGGATGAAGTCAGTTGTCCCCCTGCTCCCAGTTCTACCTGAGACCACATCACTTTTCCCTGCAGAAGCTTCCATGAAGTTGCCTGTAAAGCAGAGAAAGGAGGGGCAGAAGACTTCTTAGAGAAGTTTTTGTCCTGTAGGACAGCATATAAAAATAATTCTAAAAGAACACGCTTGTGTGTTTATCGGCTTCTCACTCCAGAAAAAGTTCTGCTGGCCGACGCTTGCTTATGCTTTACAAAAATCCTTTTATGAGCCTGTACATACAGCGTACGATATCCAAACCTTCCTTCTCCCTCTCTATGAAAACACTGAGGGAAGAAACCCACAGCCAGTGTACACTGGTCAGTTAGAAAAATCAACTAGTTTTGCTCTACTACTGGCTCAGCAGTTACCTGCACCAGCAGCACAAGCCGAGTCAAAACGTCCCTCTTATCACAGCCTGCTTTTAGCCAGCAAACAGCGAACGATCAGTCGACAGCCACAACTCTGGCGACGGGTCTCGCGCAGGGCTGTGCGTGCTGACACGGCCGGTGTCGGCTCTCGGGGCAGACGGCAGCAGCGCGGGGCTGTAGGTGGAGCACAGTAATTGATGCACGCCGGCTGCCAAGACGACTCCTTGGAAGCTCGGCCTCTTATTTCTGCTAAGCCACCAAGAACTGAGTCATTTCCCTCCTCAAAAAGCTGCAGAGCTATTTTCTTTTGTCCAGAAGGGAGGACAACAGCTCAATGACTTCTAGTCCTCCTCTTCGGATAGGGGACAAGGGCTGTAAAAGGTCACCCCTCTGACACCCACCTGAGGATCAAGCTGTCCCCTCTTGACCAAACTCCAGCAGGTTCTGAGGTCATCTTGCCCCAGAAGCCTGGGAGATTGCGCCCCTTACATCTTCTCTGCTTTACTATTTCAAGCACCCCAAAACATTCCAATAGGTTAAGCAAATTGCTACGAAAGTGCAGATATAGAAACTTAATGGATGGATATGCAACTGTATTCTGGTCCCTGATTAGCTATCCAGAGGGCAGGTCTTGCTAATTATAGCTCATCCTATTAGTTCAATGCTTTTCTAATTAGAAGCCCATTGAAAACCATTGCAGTAGCTACTCCAGGGCCTTCAACAGCGCTCTAAAACACGGCAGCACTTCCATGCTGCTCCTCACGCATCTGGCCCGGACACGAACAAACCCTTCTTCATTGCCGAAGACGACAAAAAGCAATACACACAACGCACACCGCGTACCGGGCTGTGACAAGCGCTACGGCACAACCGCGGTTATTGGTAGTTACAACACCACTGCAGCGAGCAGGAAGCCACAAGTTGTAACGCTGCTGGGGGAGGGAATTAAAAAAAAAAAGAAAAGAAAAAAGGAATTATTCTGCCTGCTAGAAATAATCGGTGAACTGGACTGGGAAAGGGTCGCAGAGGGAGGGGAGGATGCTCCGGGCACCGGCTCCGCACCAGCTCCTCGCCAGGAGGCCCCCACGCAAGGCATCCTCGGCACACTGGGAGCCTGCGCTTTGTCGGGAAAAGCTTTGCAAAGAGGAACACGGTTACGGGGATGGGTTCAGCAGCGAGCTCGTGTCAGTGTTTTCCCTGTTTTGGAGGGGTTCAGCAGAGATCATTCCTTCCGATGCACTCTGGACGTGGGAAGCCTAAGCTACCGAATCGTATTTCTGAGGCTCCGGCCAGCCTCCATTTTTAATGAACTGTAGCACTAAACTCCCATAGTGCTCGTGTCATGGGACTAAAATAGTTTTCATCTTGCGAGGACACCAGAACAGCAGTTTAACCGCTTCAGTGCCGTGGGACGCTGGCGGCGTGGGGCCAGGGCCACCTCTCGCGCTGACCCACATTCGGCACGTGGAAGTTTCCACTGAAACCCAACAGACCGCAGGCAACGAGCTGCCCAGGGCAGGCAGCAGGCACCACGACCCCGGACCCTGCTCCAGCTCCTGCGCTCCGTCCCTCCGCCCCTGGCTCCATCCATGGCTTAGCCTTCTCCTGCACCTCCGAGATAGGAAATTTGCTTTCACAGCGCATACCACTAAGGCAAAAAGGTTAGATAACCTTTAAAAATATTTTGCAGGATTAATTTTTGAAGCATCTGCTCAGGGAACCTCCTAGGAAGCAAGTAAATAGTTAATACTTGAAAGTGAAACTCTGTCCAAGCAGTGGCTCTAAGTTTTGATAGCACTTCCATCCGAAGAAGTCACTGCAGAAGCAGCAGAGCGCACGGCTGGACGCCCGAGCCACAGGTATGGAGTGCTTTGGTGCACGACGGGGCTCTGCCAGCACCCGGGGATGCCACACGCTACCGGTCCTGTAGGTCCTGCATCGGCCCCTCCACCGTTCAGGAAAACTGAGTCGTCAGTCCCTACTGCTCTGCAATTTCAGGCAAAGGTCGGATGCTTCATTTGAGAAGAACCGTGACTCCCATTCTGATATAGCAACTTTTTAAAGCAGTAGTAAGTCAAAACGTTCAAGAAATTAAACGGGCGCTGGGCTGAGCAGTATCTCGTGCTAACTCGCCAGAACAGCAACCAGATCGATTTGCTCAGAGTCTACTCTGTCACCTGTGACGTCTTTTTTCTGTATGAAATGATGATGAAAGTTGCAGAGCAGAATACTAGGGACCACATCATCAGTGACTTTACTGAACGCCATCAACACTATGTAGAAAAATTATGATCTGGTAAAATTCAAGAGAGATTTAGCCTGCAAAACGGGGTTTTAAAAACATTTTCAGAGTAAGGCAGGCTACAGATTCTATAAGCAGATTAAGGCATGGAAACTATGACACAGGTACCAGAGCTGAGCATTACGGCTGTACATATCTCCTCAAACAACTGAGATAAGAAAAGTTCTGCACTTTTTGGAAGGCTGATCGAATTGATCAGCAGAAAAAAGGAGTCGCATTTCAATTTAAATATTGACAGACAAGGGGCTAGGTTCTGTCTTGTGCTCAGGCTTTACCTCCAGAAACATTTTTGAATACAAGAGTAAAGTCTTCAAAGCCTTTATTGGTCTAGAAGGAGAACTCAAAGTATCAAACTAGGTTTTTAAGCACCAAAATGTCAGTTGAAAGCATTTTTGTATGGTCCAAAAGCAGAGATTCCTCCCTGTGCACATCTCAACAGAATTCTAGGGAAAGTCATCAGATGGAAATAATAGTCATGGTGCACGTTTCAGTACGGTGCGAGGAACCACCGTGGAGTGGAAAAGCACTTCTCGGGCCGATCCATTCTGTACCTGGCATACACTGGTATTTCTCCAAACATTCAAGCACTGCTTTCCAACTTCTGCGTGCCTAAAGACTCAGGGGAAAGCTCCTGAACACCCTGCACACCCACTCATCAGCTTTAGCCTCTCTACAGTGAAGTGTCACCCCATGGGAAGGGAAAAAAAAAAAAGCTCTTTTCAGATGCTCATTAATACCACCGCTACCATTTATTGTGTACAAATCAGATTGCAAATAAAACCTGTTACAAATTAAGAGTCTCTCCCACTCACTCCTGAATTCCTGCGCCAGAGATAAACCATACGACCCTCCTCCCAGGCCATCGACAGCATTTATAATTACACCCTTCAGATCAATGCCTGGGCAGGGAAACCAGGGGCTGCAGTAACCCTCTGGTTAAGCCGGTCGGTAGATGAGGGTCACACGCTGCACCGGCTGGCGAGGGCATTGGTGGAGGCAGCGGCACAAAGTCAGATATAGAAAAACTACTTACTGGTAACAGCTGTTCTTTAAGCACGTCACCCCAGCACATCCTTCTTTCGGAGACCGCTTATTTTCCAGCGCTTATTCTCTACTGGATACTAAGGGCTGCCAGACCCTATGGAAGCGCACGCAGGCCTTCGAGGAGAAACCCAGCCTCTACTTCTGAACCTGGGAGAGTATGAGCTACCAATTACGCGCGCTGCACCGCACTCCATGCGGATCTTGACACTAATTTAGCAGAACCAGAGTTCAGCTTTACTCTGCCCTCTCAAACCTTGCCACTCACGCACAGTAACGAGTGGAGAAACAGGAAATCTCAGTTTCTTCCAGAAAATCCAGGCTGAACCATCTGAAAACCACTGGTATAATCTAATCTCTTGCAATCAAAACTTACTGTTTCGAGACCAAAGTGCAAGCGCGTTTGACTTCTCTAGTTCCTTAGTCTGGAATATTTTACCAAGCTCCTTCCTCCCCCCCAAACAAGCCCCACCTGTGCTTTTACTGAGATTAGCCAGAATTCAGTCAAGTGTGGAAACCCAGAAGATGCAAAGATAAAGAGGTTCCAACGGTGTAATTTAGAAAGAAAAATCAACACTAACTGCAGGTTTTTTTCCTTTCTTCTAGGAAGCCTTGCTACCCAAGACCTTGCAAATCTGGCTTGCCGTAACCAGAGCCTGGAGTACCCAGTCACTGTTGTCCTGGTCAGCAGTTCGCAACGCCGAAGCGCCCACAACAAACGCAACAGAGTTTACAGATGCTACGTGGAAAACGCCACACTGGCCAGCCCCGCGCGGAGTCCCAAGTCAGCACAAAATGGAGTGCATTTCTCTGCAGGTTGATTCAGAAGATCAGGCAGGCTCAAAATACCCAGATCATGATTTGGTTGGCTACTCATGAATAGAAACACCCATGATTGTCTAGGGTTGCACCACTACGGGCTCTAGCAGACACAAGCATGCAGCTTGCTTTTCACTCATAATACAATTTATGTCTTCAAATGGGGGCGGAGAGGGGGGCAGGCTCCCCAGCAGATCTCTGAAAAACCAGTTATTCCTCAAAAAGCCCAGAGGAAACCACTCCAACACACTTCAGTTCTGCAGAAGTAAGAGCACAGTGTTACAAAATGAGCTCCAAAAGCTGATTATTTCTAGATAAAGCTAACCTCAGAGCAACCCTTTGGGTAGGCCAGTTTTGTTTTGCTTTGGTTTTGAGAGCTGTATTCCCTTGTACAGAAGCATCTAAGCAATGTCACGTTCTCACCCGAAGAAACAAAGGAGGTATGATAAGGAATTAGGGAAATCCATGAGTGAAACAAAGAGAAAAATGATTATTTTTGTAATTAGTTTTACAATTAGCAGTTTAAACTGTGAAATGGGAGTTAAGTCAGAGGAGGGATGAATCCACCGATTAAGAGGCTGCAATTGGAGCCAGGTCCAAACAGTTTTATATGTCTGTTTCACATCTATCCCAGTTAATCTTTGTAATTACTGTATGGGTAGACCTGACTCATTAAATGAAAATCTTTGCAAGAGGTTGACTTGCAGGAACAACAAAAAACACCCTGCATGGCAGAGACAGCAGCCAACGAGCAGCCACGAACAAAGCCGTGCCCGTTTCAAGAAGAGGAACTATAATATCTACTGTTAAGCAAACGGAGAGAACACCAAGAGCTAAAAATAGACTAAAGGGTTTTGGTTTGGGGGTTCTCTGCTTTATACATAGCACAGTTTGAACTATTTTTCAGTTACTCTGTATTTATGCCCAATTATGTTGATCCTCACCCCAGGCCAAGATCTACCGGATTCGTGGGGTGAGCACGAAGGGTTCCTATCACCAAAACATTCGTCATCCAGATCGATGCAGACCAACGCCGGCTCTGCGACGCTGACGCTGCAGGACAGACACGCTCTACGCTTCCTTCACGATGACCGAGCCTGTCCAGCTCCTTCATCCTCGCTGAGTAGTTGCAACTGGTTTTAATCAAAGCGCAATCTAATCACCTAATGGTGCCAGCCTCTGCGGATTGTTGTATAAACACATTTTTCAAGAACTGGAATTACTATCTTCTGTTTTCAGATGTAGAATATATCTTTCACAGAGGAAGGGGGTGTCTCTTTTCTATGCAAAGAAGCAGCGTTATGAAATGCCTTTGCAGAACTGTTTGGCAGAATATTAAACAGGGGAAGAGGGATGTGTGCATGAATTTATCACCTCTTTCACCCGGTGCCCAACAAGCCCAAGGCGGATCTCTGGATCTCTCATTAGGAGAGACGGAGACCGAGAGGAGCGGCAACATTAATTTTTGGTTTGGTTTTTATTTTTTTTTAAAAAGCAAGTGGTAAATTGTTATTTCTAGCTCTGGTGGCAAAATCTGTTCTGCTTTCATCATCGAGTAAGATGCGCTTTTTGCGTGCATCTTGTTTGCTCTGGAACGCCAGGTTTGGGGACTTGCTTCCACCTGCTCTGCCGATGCTCACTGCTGCAACGAGGCTTCGCGGTGCTCTGCGGGCAGGCGGTGCTCACCAACTGCCAGGGACTAACTGGGCAACCTGACATCAACGGAAATACAACTTGATTCCTCCTGAATAATTTGGTTTGTGCCTACCTGGCTTCAGCATCAGCAACTGGAAACACAGTAGTAACCTTTTTTTTCTTTTAAAAAATATTTTTTGGGGAAGGGACTTCAAGATACCATCCTCCACTAACGACACGTTCTTAATCTCAGTTGGAGAGTACGCTAATAACCCATAAGCCAATAATTTTGCAGGAGCAATTTTAGTTTCCCCAACTATATTATTTAAAAACCTAACCGAGGGTGTGCGTAGAGAATGACACTGTTCAGAAATCCAAATAAGGGAATGAAACGGCAGCTTGGCAGGGACCCAGCGGCCACACCTATTTACAGGGGAAGCCAAGCACAGCCACCATCATTAATTAATTCAGAAGCCTCGGCACACAAAACTTGATCTGGATGCGTACTGCATCCCCCACCTGAGATCAAAAGGGAGCACTGCACGCCGAACATGACAAGCCATGCTCACACGCAACCGTGTGTGTATTAACGCTGAGGAAGGCTGTAGGGCTGATGTTAGCCCCCAGCCCTGCAGTTCGGGGGGAAAAGGAAACAAGAGTTGTCAGTATCATCCGTGGGATCAAAGTGGATTTTTAATCTTGAGCGAGGCTAACCGCTGGTAGCAAACCTGTAAGGGTCCCTTGACCCAGAGCAAGCAGAAAGCAAACGGATACTGAAGATGAGCAAGAAGAAATTGAGACTCTTCGTCTTTATGTAAAACACCACCTAACTTCCACAAAAACTAAGGGCATTTTGGGTAGAAAACAACCAGAGGTGTCCCAATTACACCGAACGACATTTTTGCAAAGGAGATCTTCTTATCCAGTTTGCGTATCTAAATGTCCTAAGGGATCAATAACATGCGCAATATTAAAATTACTCGTATTTAATTACTTCCATAGGCTTCATCATCGTACTTCTCAGGCACCTCACAGAAATGAGTTACCCGTCAGGTCTTGACCAACAGGATTCACACGTGTTGGTTCCTCAAGCCACTTCTATCACTTAGAAGTCTTGGTTGCTTGTTAAACCATCATCTTCAGGTTTAAAAATCAGATTTTGGTCCAGCAAAAGAAATTAATACATCTCTCTCTGGATACCTTGGCTAAAGGAAGGAGAAAAAGCAGAGAAATCTCAAATACGTTCAACAGAAACTAATGGAATAAAGATTGCAGGTAGCGAGTCTGCAGGTGTACTCTGCCTCCCAGATCCCAGCTTCCCCGCAGCGCGGAGAAGGGAAGGATCACAACCTTGCGGTGTTTATTTAAGAGTGTCCAGTAAAAAGTTTACCTTCTTCAGAATACAGATTTTAGAGCTTTTCCCACCGCCACCGAATACTTCACAGCCGTGCCGTACGTCAGACCACCCCCAAGACACCCTGCTTTCCACCTCATACTCTACGCTACTGATTAACTTTGCTTCTTTTTTGACTATTCATAAACTTTCCCACAAGCAGTATTTGCACAATGCATTAAGACCTATTGATGGAACAATCAGGAAGCATCTCTCAGTGGTCCTCCTGTTCGGCCCTGCCACCGTAGCACACAGAGCAGTAACAGTCCCTACACATTCGCAATCTTTCCTGAATTGCAAGACATTAAATTAATGTTAGTTTTAACTGTAAGGGCTACCTACTATCTTGGAGCACAGCTTTCACGAAAATAAGAATTACTACGCACAGCCAACCCGGACTCCTCTCGAGCTGAGCTTCTGAAAGTTACACAATGATTACTTTTCAAGTTTTACAGACAATGTTATCTCCTTGTTGGGATCCTTCAGGAAAAGCTACACCACGAGCCACGGTCTTCTTGCAGCATCATCTGTTTTCAGGAATACATGTAAAAAAGCTGTTCCAAGAGTTGTCTTCTCCTTTGCCTCCAACTACAAAAGTGAATCTGAATTCAAAAAAGGCCAGAGACATCAAACTCCTGTCACACTATGGCGTTAATCCAGGCGTTAAAGGCACGCTTCTCCCCAGAGCACGCATGGCCGAGAAGGGAAGGACCCTGCCCACAGAGATCCTCAGGAGCACAACCCACGGACAGGGCGCAGCTTCAGCGGATACCCTCCCACGAAAACACAGACACCCAACAAAAGCAAGCAGCTCTACTGTGAGGCAAGGGTTCCTCGCTGCTAGAACAATTAGGCACTTGCTTTCAATGACTACATCTCATAAGCCTTAAAAACAAGCAAGCCAGCAGAAAGCAAAACTCAAAAGTCCGTACTCGACAGCATCCTACAGAGCGTAACACTAGCACTCTGCCTGCCACTGGCACACGTGTAATTTCAATATTTTACAATGAAAGCCAGGAAATTTTAGATTTATATTGCGTACAACTCTCAATAGGTGGTTCAGCATGTTTGTACGTACCACAACACTAGGGACACACGCACAACTGCAGCACCTAATTCTGTTGGAGACAGGATTTTCTAAGATCCTATTAAATATGAATGCCTTCAGTTTACTTCCTCTAATTCTTGCAAGCATTTCAAAGCTCATGATCACATGGCCACTTCGGCAAATGAACAGGCTGGGCACAGCTAACGGGCTAAGGCAAGGAAGCGGCTCCTACTTACACCAATAGGTAAATCAGCATTAGCATGAAATCTAATGATTCAGTTTTCTGACTCATTCCAGTATCTGAAAAGTCTTCAAAATTTGTAGCATAAACCAAGCGAAAAGACAAGCCACTACTGACCATCTTCAGAAATACTTCCCCCACGAAACAATCACAAAAGTGACTTTGCTGCTGCAATGAGGTTTGCTCCGTTTCAACAGCGTTCAACCGCGGGACTGGTTGAAGCCACGGTTGGTCCAGCCACGCTCTGGGATTTACAAAACTGTTTTAAGAAAACCTGCTGCTAACGACAGTCTCGGCCGTGGGGTAATTGCCTGGTGCACAGGAGATGCATGGACAAGCGTCTCTCCATCTAGATCGAGTTAGGAAACAAGGAACAAGTTCACCAGCATCCCTCAATCGGAACTATTCTACTGAATTACAAATACATAAAATAAATAAATAGTGTGCTTTCTTGAATGTCAGCTCCTACAGTCTTATAGATAGTAAAATTGGGTATTTGTACCCCAAAGTGAGTGAGACGTCACGTCAAAATCAACCCTGAGACTAACTGAAAACTAATCAAAGCTTCACTTTTTTTTTTCCTTTGAAAAGCTACAAAATAAGCCTTTATTCCTTCAGCTCCAGCAATCTGGCACTTTAATGCGAAGACCCCACCATAAACTCCTACTTATTTTGGATATTAAACAGAGAAGGGAGGAAAAAAAGTAACCCAGACTCCTTGAGATCAGCTTACTCTTGCCTACACACCTATCGCCATGCTCATCTGCTCTGCCCTCAAAGATGACTGAAAATAATAACCACCCTTTTGAGGTGCCATCTAACATTCTGGGAAGTTGTTGTTACCCACTTCTGTTGAGTAATGACATTTACTGTTAAAGAATCAGTAATTATGATGAAAAGAATTAGGAGAACCTCTTCCTGACAGGTGAGGCAGAGTATCTACTTCCATACATGCTGCTGGAACTCCCCACATCACCGACCCGGTTAAACAACGGTGGGTTATTTTCTTTGACCGTGTGCAAAAATAAGAAAATATCAGAGAGCCTCCTTTGCTCCTAGGTGGTTTAGAAACTTTGTCAGATACCTGACTTTTTAAATATCCATTTGTATTCAGCTGAAGATACTGGAAGTGGGGGGAGAAGGGGAGGAACGGTGTTTACTTCATGTCAGGGTTTATCTCCTGCCTTGTGGGAGTGCTCTTTTATTGCCTTCAGGTTTTTTTTCCCCCCATCCCTCCAGCTCCCATTCACGCCGCTGGAGCGAGGGCAACAAAAACCACGCATTGTCATGGATGACTGGAATTGTGGTGGACTGCCTCCTAGCTCTCCGTCCGCACAGCTTGGGCTACCGGGTCCAGCAAGATTTGGGTACGACTTCTAATTTAGTTCGGTTCATGTTTATACAGGAATAAGCCCAAGTCAGAAGGTGACGCATAAGACACCAAAACCAGAAGATGAAGCGCTCACACACTGATCCCTTTCATGGCACAGCAGAGTTCACTACAGGGCACCACAAATTAGCAGAGAAACTGCATTCAAGTTATTAGTCACCTCGTAATTGTTAAAAGAACTGGAGACCAACTCTTCTCCCAAACATGGCAGCAGTAAAGCCCTTCCGGGACAGCTTTAACTTAATGCCAGATCATCTGGAGTACCGAACTTGCAAACACCTCCGAAACGACAAGTCGTGGCCAAACCACCTCACCCAGAGGGTCACCCAAAAAACAGTCAGGAAAAGTCCTTTACTCTTGCAAAATACTCTTCTTTTGTTGTTGTTGTTTGTTGTTCTTTTGGAGAGGAAAAAAGGGGGAGGGGAGAGAGAAGGAAAGAAAAAGAAGTACAGAAAGAATAGAGGCTGAAACTCTTAACTTGGAGTAAAAATAAAAGATAAACCCCAGAATTTAAGAAGAATAAATACAATCAGAACGGATTGAGGTGAACTCAGAGATGTGCGTGTTAAACAGCTCTTTGACACCTGAACTCCTGGAGCGCTTCAAGGCTCCCAACCATCTTCATGATGCAGATCATCCGATAGATTCTGCTTAATGTGAGCAGCACAAGATTTCGACGTTGGAATGGACCCTGCCAGATCTGGGACAGCGGATCGGTTTGTTTTGTGCCCAAACCAGAAGGCAGAGGGAGGTCCTGAAGAGTCCAGTTGATGCCCAAGGGCTCTCCAGGAAGGACAGCAGGGGGAAGAGAAACAGCTTCCTGAAATTGAGCCTTCTTAAAAAATAAAAGACGAGATAAACATGCCTGATCATAAGCTTCCACACATCTTGGTTAAAGCCGCACAGACTCGGCCCTGTTGCTGGGACAGACCCACCAGTTATAAGGGATTTACAGAAAAGTTCTGCAGAGCTTGAAAACTCACCCGACTTGTGCACATCACCAACAAAGACACAGAATTAACAAATACAAGAACCAGGGGCGAACTCCCTGCTTCCCTGGGCCAGGGGTTTGCCAGCTCCCTGTTAGACACATGACACTTCTTCCCAGTCTTTGGTCGTCAGCGACTGTGGCTGGCTGTTGAATTTTACTCTCCCAGATCTTTTAAATGCTTGCATCTCCTAATACAACGAACTGGCACTGCAGATCAGGACGTAAGCCTGAAAAGACTTTTTCCCCTCTTCTCATCTTAAGTTCTATTAGCAATTCTTATTTGAAAAATGGGATGACATGGGGTTAAGTAATTTTAGAGATAAAAGCTAAAGAAGATTTAAATAAAGGGAATTGTTATAAGCCACATTTTGCATGCTTCCTTTGTAACACACATTTATACCCATTTTGCAGATGGCATAGTCAAGGCATGGAGGGGTTGAAATGACTACCCAAGGCAATACAAAACTTCTTCTGCAGGGAGTAGAGGGAAGCAAAGGTAAAGGTGAGAAGAAGTTACCACGGCACACTGCACATTAACTGGTCCTGATCACCATGGTTTTCAAGATGCAATAACAGGGACAAACACCTGGCACCCGCGTACCGCACCTCCGAGCTGCACCGGATCCAACGGCTTCGGCCAGACACCGACCCGCTGCCGGCCAGCGCTGTCCTGTGCTCACGCCGCAGAGCTGAACTGTGTCAAACCCTGCTGATAACGAAGACAAGGAGGAGAGGAAGGGGCACTGCCACAGCTGCACGTAGCAAAGGTTTTCCACTCTGAAGTGGCAACACATTCAAACGCTTTTGCTTCAGAGTCAACACATCAAACGTGGACAAAACTTTCCTGCTAAACCTTGACTTTGTTCCTTACAATCCAAAGGGCCTAATCAGATGTCTCCTCTTCCCCCCCTCCCCTTTTTGCTCTTCACAAGAGTGAGCTGAGCTCATGGAACGAGAGTTGTGATGCTGCTTTCCAGCTGCACTTGCACTAGGAAGAGAGGAGCGTAGCGGACAACAGGTTAAAAAGCCTGAGCACTCCGAAGAAGCGCTCTGTAATTAAGAGGTAGGGAAGCCGTACAGGAGAATTCCTCTCTGCCCTGTGGTAGCCACAGTCTCCCGAGGTGCTGCCAAACAGGTCGCACAGACACACGCACAAATGCTCGCAGCAAACACCCGCTGCCTAGTGGTGCCCCGCTGCAGAGTCCCAGGTCCGGACGCACCAAGAAGTCAAGTACCAAAGAATGCAATTAAAAGCAACGAAAGCTAGCAACGCCGGTACCTTCAGCAGTCGGGGAAGGAGGAGAAGTGCTGAACAGCAAAAAGCCAACATAGGAAACTACATATTAATAAACCTTAACCTTTGCTCTGTCCCACTCCTACACTGCTTGCTTTGGGCAATTCACTCTCCTTTTCCCCACCTGGAAGTGGACATACGATTCATCCAACCATGAAGTTCACTGATGCACACAGGGCATTTGGACTGAGCAGTACTAAGCAGATACTAATTTCTTTTATGATATTTTCTAACCTCAGAAATTCCAGGTGATGCATAGGAAATAAAGCAGGAACCACTAACCAAGTGAGGGTCAACATACTCAACACGTGTCCAATTCCCAGGTGAAGGAATGCCACAGAAATGCAGAGAGACAAGGGGAGGGGGAAGAAGGCTAGAAAAGCCTAAAAAAAAAAAAAAAAATCCCAAGCAAGCCTTTAAATGAATCCATCATAATATGAATGCATAAATAAGCAGAATGTCTATATATAAAGTGCCAAACTCTAGCTCGTAAGGTTTAAGGGCACAAATCTAAAACTAGCAGCATGGGTAGCACAGGAGAGCAGGGACAGCCCGATGAAGCTATGAAGAACAGACTTTCAAAGAAGAATACAATCGAAAGGCTGTCCTGGAGTTTTCTAGTCCATCAGTGGCACATTCTTCTCAATGTTATTTTGTCTAATGCCAGGAAAGGAGGAAAGAGTGCTCACATACCATTTTTTCCCCCAATCAACAAAATATGCTAACTACATTGCACTTCACATACTGATCTACAGCCCATGTGCTGTGATACCTCAAACATAAATAGCATTACACAAAAGCAAACGTTACTTCCCCAAGTCTAAAAATAAGCCTACCATATTTTCAGATACCACAGTCTCCAAGAACGTTTGGAGGGAAAAAAAATAAAACCCAACAAGCCATCATACAGTTCTAAGTTACTTAGATTATTATTGAAAAAGATACACACTGGAAGTGGAGAAGCACCTGGAAGAGGGCTGTAGTGTTGGCTGTTCTAAGATGAGAAGTAAGATATCTCCACACCACAGTTCATTCTTCCTTTTATTTTGTAAGGAGCACTCAGCATGTGCGTTTTAATTCAAGAGGGGAATGCACACGCTGCATGTTTTCTGACCAGCCTTCTTGCTGTGACCCATTTGGGCAGTACCTATACGCAGGATAAAAGCTCGGACCCCACAGGTACGGTATCACGCACATTGAACTCCGTGTGTGCCAAAAGAGTAAGCATAGCATCGAAAGAGTAAGTTCTGATGCCCAAAGATTTGAATTTTTGAATGCGTAAGTACACTCAATATCTACTATCAGTGAGTAACATCTGGATACTGCACCTACAAGTCTGTGGTTCAAAACATACTCACTAAAAACACTTCACATTCAGTAAGCAAAAGAGCATTTTCCACTGAGAAGTTATAAATAAAACCTGAGCTCTGCTGACCACTACAGCACCTTGTCAGTTCTGTCCTGCCCAATTTCTTGCACCAGATACCGCGACTTTGGTTGGCTGGCGACCAGCCAGGGACTTTACAACACAGACACCATTTCGAGAGGTACCACTGGAAACATAAGGCACTCTCAAACGTGGCCCCGTCAGATCTCAAGGAGTTTTAGACTTAATTTCAATAGTGCTGGAAGTATTGTAAAAAAAGATGTCAGAGTTGACTTCCTTTAGTTTTCTCCCAAGCATCTTTCCTCCTTCTCCCCTCCCTAAAAAGCAGCCTCGCAGAAGTGGTGCTGTAAGAAAGTAAGAACGCTCGTAGCCCGTACGGATGGGTAGGGCTAACAAAGAGCACACCCAGAAATAGAAGTGTAAGACCATAAGACAGTAAGCCCGGAGTTCCTTCCACAATTACAGTTCCTTTGACAGCAAAGGGATAATTCCAGTGCAAACCTGTGGCCGCGCAGAGAGGTCCCTACAAGGGCCAAATGTTACACCTATGCACACGTGCTCCGTCTGGCCGAAAAAGAGAGGTACCCAGATCCTTCATCCTGCCTTGCACAAGCCTCACCAACACCACACAATACACCAGCACTGTCTGAATTGGAGCCATGATTTTAAACAGCTCCACGTATGACTACCCGCCTGTAATTACTACAAAAAAGTCGTAACGCAGCTATATTAAGTTACAATATTAGCACACTGACACTGCATCATATGCCAACAGTGTTGCATCATCACCCATTGATGTAACCTCATGACTATGTAACGCTGTTAGGGATGGTATTAGCTACTCCTCTGCGCTTCCACCTCTGAGGAAAGAGAAATACATTCGGCTGTCTCCGTCCGGTTCCACTGCTGGATACTGAGTGACCACGGAGACACAATTCACTCTCTTTCAGTAAAACTCAAGAAGGCGTTTTTTCCCTTTCAGCACAGAACCTGGTCCTTTCCACATCATACAAAGCTCCCCCAGAGGATGCTAACCGGTAAGGTAGTCGCTCTTCTTCCAGGGGAAAGAAGAGCACCAGCCTGTTGCCCACCCACACAACAGATACCGGGGTGACCTTTTACAGCCTCCACGCCACGGGCCAAGCCGCACAGCCCTCACCACTTTCAAAACCAGATAGTTAGGGGGAGAAAAAACAAACTGAACAGTTCCGAGCCCTGAAACCAGCGTATCCTGTGATCCTATCTGAGACACTTAACCACAGTGCCCTGCTGCCTCTGGGATATCACACCCCTTTTTTTTTGTCCAGAGCTTGACAATCCAGACACGCCAAAGGCTGCGCCAACAGCGAGTAATGGAGCGTGATGTACAGGAATACGCCGTTCCGTACATGTCACCGCCTCGGATGGCTGTGAGGCAGCGCTCAGGGGTAACGTACTCCTGACGGCCACCCCACCCCCTGCACACAGCGCAGTCCCCGCTTGCAGCACTGGGGGGCTATCAGCTTCCCCGCGGCCCCAACATCAGTATCACTGCTGCAACCCAGCGGGTACCGTCCCAGGATTTGGTGGGACCGAGTGCTTGTCACCAGAGCTGGGCTACAGAACACTCGTGCACAGCCCCAGAGACCACAGTGCGTTCACGTACACAAAAAGCTTCCCACGTGCTACACATCCCTTTATTTCTTACTTTCTCCTGCCGTCCCCTGCCTGCAGTCCCCTACCACCTCATCCCCTCTGCTAACAGCGCATCTCCTACGTTCCTGCTTCTTCCTCCCCACATCTCCTTCCACTTGAGATGCTGGTCAATAGTTTGTCTGGAAGAAAGCAGGGGTTCGTTCTCTTCTGCTGATGTACGGCAGCTTCCAGCCTACTGGCATGTCTCTTATTCCCAAAGGCCCCCTTCGTTTCACTTCCTGTGTAACTGTCTCTACAAGCAGCTCCGCTACCTCGGCTTCCAGCTGCATTCACAGGTGAGCAAGCAAGAGAGAAACATGAAAAGTCGAACACCTGTAAAAGAAGCTGGAAATGAGGATTAGGGCCATGCCTGCAAATTAGTGCTCTGTGACAGTCCCTGCTGTACCCACCAGCTTAGGAACCTCTGTCCTGGGGAAGGGGTTTTTACTGCACAAAGTACAGAAATGGAAGAGCGTGGGGCAGCCAGAAAAAAAGGCAAGTGAAAGTAAAACCTCAGACACACAGAGAGTGTGAAATAATTTAAAAAAAGTAAGCAGATGCTCTATGGAAGTACGCGCATCCCAACTTAGGAGCTTCCCCAGCTTTGCCGTTCAAAAGCAGTAACCAATGCCGGACAGTTTTCGGTCACCGAGCGCCGGCTCCTCCGCAAACGGGAGCGGTGATTCCCGGATACCCGGGAGCTCCACGCGTGCGTGTGCTCGGGCAGCGCCACTTCCACCGGACTATCCCGACCGGGGCCAAATCCTGCCCGGCCCCTCCCGCAGGCTCCGGGAACGTGCAGTAACGCAGAAGCCGTAGCAGCGGGGCAGGGCTCCCAGCGAGACCTTCACCCCGATAACCCCGTTACCGACACGACACCCGGGGAGGCGGCAGCTGCGTGGCGGGGGGTCGCAGGGCGGGCGCAGCCCGGTGCACCTTGAGCCGCAGGAAGGGCGGGCGGGGACTCTTATTGTGACACGGGCCGCAGCCTGGCCGCCAGCCGGGCCAGTGCCACGGCGGGGGCTGCCCGGGGCGGGGGCTGCCCG
>VWZZ01001563.1:58272-70766 GCA_013399095.1 Psophia crepitans
CAGCAGCAGCGGCGGCAGCGGCCGCCGTGCCCCGGGCCGGGCGGGCATCGTTCTCGCTGCGCCGCCGTCACCCGGGCTGGGCCGAGGCAGCGCGGTGCGGTCCGATGGCAGGACCTCCGCTGACGGGGATTGTTCTCGGGGCCCCTTTTTCCTTCCTGAGCGTCTGCAGGCGCTGACGAAGGAAACGGATAGCAGGGCGCTGCTCCCGCGGCTGCCCGGCCGCTGCAGCCTGCTGAGGGATCCCGGGCAAAGAGGAGTAGAGCCGCGGAAGCGAGCCCGGGGCAGATGGCGTGTTGCGGGCTGTGCTACCGACGCTCAGAGGCCTCGCTCGTCTCTGAAACCTGTCCTGATGACAGCAAAGTCCGACAGAGACGACGCGAGCTCCGCAGATTTAGGACAGAGACACTCTAAGCAGCCAACACTACAACTAGCCATTTTCTTAATCCCGAGCGCCTCAGGGTAGCTCATCCAGATGCTGCCGACCGCTCGCAGTGGGTCAGCACGCAGCAGAAACCAGCCTGAAAATACCTGTAGGCACTGAGAAATCCAACCCCTGGCCGTGGCGCGCAGGGGGGGCACGGACCTGCTGCGGGACGGGACGGAACAGACCAGCAGCACCCTGCTCTCCTGCCCGGCCTCCTACAGGAAACCCTACAGGGCTTTCTGAAGCTTTGTGCACTGGACCTTAAGTCCAGCGGGTAAACTATTTTAGACCCAATGAATAGCAGAAAAAATTCTGAACTGCTGCTTTTTTTTATTATTATTACCTATCCCTTTAATATAAGAACACTGGCAGATCTCTGGTGTGGTTTTCCAACCAGCTACGGGTTTTCTCCTGGCCTTCAGCAGAGGCAGCCCACTGAACGCCGTTCTCGCCCTGGTGTTCCTTGGCCTGTTACGCATTCTCACCGGCTGTAACCCCCTGTAACCCCCGTGCAGCTCTGCCTGCGGGGGGCACATGAATAACCTTTGCCAGTCACCAGAAGATCCAAATTCTTCCAGATTTTCTGTTGCAGACTAATGCCAACAAGCCGTAAGACCCCCGGTTTTCCACATTTCTGGAGACTAGTTATTTTTTGGACGTGGTCTGTTGGCTCCCAAGTCACCAGCCTGACTACGTGGTCTTCACTAAGCCCAGTCGGTCTCAGGTTAATCATTTTCCGTAGGGCACGCCACACTTCAGGGTTCTCCTTCCTCCCTAAAAGGATGAAGCTTCTGGCTCCACAATCACCTTTCTGACAACGTTTTCTAAAACCTAGCTGAAGCGTGGAGTTAAAAACGGGAGGGATGTCACAAGGAGCCAGGGGAGAAAGTTACCCCAAGAGCAATACCCTGCCAGAGCTGGTGTGCGAATGCTCCCCGCCAACACACCGCCAAGTGTGACGCTTATTGAAAGAGACTTAGAAGCAGAATAATTAGTGATGCTTTGGGTTTTTGGTGTATTTTTGGTTGTTTGGTTTTTTTCCAGATTTTGATGACTTAATTCTGAGGCTGAAAGTTAATTTATAGGTCCTGTGAAAAGATGGGGACCCTCTTCTGCCTCTTTGTGGGTGACACCCCCTTACTCAAGGGGTGGGTGGCCCTTGAACTGTGGGTGATTATACCCCGTATTCAAGCCCAAAGGATTTCCAACAGTGACGGCTCACTCATCTGCACCATTATTTTGCCTCCCGGTCGGCACATCATCCAGAGTCTCGCTAATTTATATTTTTTTTAAATATTAAAAATGATGGACAACCCCTTGTCAAAAGACTGTAAGTTCCCTCCCAAAGAAACGCAGAGGGAGAGCCGGCACGGGAAGGGAAGGGGAGGGAAGGCCGCGTCACCACAACAGCTAGCTTGCTAGTCCCAGCAGTGGGACCGCGCGGCACAGCTCCCTCCCGTCCCCTCTCACAAGAACACTACCCAGGAAAATGCAGCTTTAGCCAGCAGGTAAAATCCAAACCCTAGAAATCCAAAAGACCCATGTACGGTCCTCCAGACGTGATGCGCAGGACTACGACCAAAGAGAATGCTTTTTTATGCTTTTCTTTCACCAGCTTACTTAAAAGATCAAAGTAAGTGATTATTTAGTGAATACTTTAGAATTGTCAGTGGTTTAAGACCAGCAACTGATTGTTTTATTTCTTAATAAAGAGTGGCTTCTCTTGCAGTTCAAATTTTAGCTATGAGATGCCGCTGGGGGACAGTACAGGAGTAGCATCAAGTGGGACCGTAAATAATTCTGTCACCTGCAAGGTGCATCACTTGTAATTGCTTAATAGAGACACAAGCTGATGTTACTTCAATGACAATCAAGTGTGGCGAGTCGGTGGCTCTGGCAGCAAGAAAAACACCGATACCACAGGCTTGTGTATTCCTAGAAACACGTACGTACCGTGAAGTAACTCGTTCACAACAGGTTTATGTAAACTGCTGAAGTGAAACTAGCCCTAAGCTGCTTTCAGGAGGAAAGTTCTATGAAACTGCAACAAATTAAGGGAAAAAAGCTAATGAAATTAATCTACCTGTGCCTGTCAGACTTCGAAAGAGCTGGGATTTGGGCAGGAATTCTGAAGGTATGCTAGAAAAACATAAACCTGACACTGCTTGGGTCTAAACAAGACAAACCAGGTACCTGAAACAGTAATTAATAACTGGTATCTTATCCCTGTTTTTAGGTAAAGAGTATTTGTCAGTAAGAGTATTGCTAAACACGATTAAAGCAGTCCCCTCTCCTATTTAAAATAGCACCTAAAATCTTTGCAGCCAAGTGCCAGTGCTGATATTAACCTGAATATGCTCCTTTTTGGGGTTCTACAGCTTCCAACTAAATACTTGGGCACTATGCATCATCATATTACACCTTTATTAAAATGGGCAACAGCATATTATTAACATTATTGGATTTTAATCTGAATTAAATACTATATTTAAATTGAAATCCAATAGTTCAGAATTAGAGAATCCATTTAGGTAAGCAAACAGCTTACACTTTTGCAAACGTTTCCCTCGTTACGAATCAGACGACGCGCGGTAAAGCAATACCAGCACAGCGTTACCATTTCTCACCTGGGCCTCGATTCAAGCTACTCAATGAAGCGCAGAGCACCGTGCGCGGTCAAATGGGAGAAGGAAAGCTGGAATTCAGCTGGCCTCTCAACCGAAGCTGGCGTTGTCTTGGGTGTGTCACTAAGGTGACACTGTTCGGAGGAGGGCATCAGCTGCAGGGCGCTAATGACACTCCCTGGTGCCGCGGTGCCGGGACTGGCTACGTGTGGGTGGCTCCAGGGGAAGCCATCCCTGTCGGCTTCTCTAGCCGGGCCACGGCAGTCACGAGCTTTTGTTTGTTTGTACCCGTCTTTTCAATTTTTATAAAGATCCAACCTAGCAGGCTGCCTCGAATACTTACTTGCGCGTGATTTTTGTTTAAGAAAACTGCATAAATAGTTTTTCTGATAACCACAATGGATGTTACGTAGCCTAGATTCTGCTTCAAAGCTGAACATCTCATCGCAGAAGCAAAATTTTGCTGGAGCATCAAAGTCCAGCTATTAAGTTGTTCTTCCAAAGGTATTTCCCGCATTCCAAAATGCAAAGTCCATAGACAATACGGATCAAATACTTTATCCTTCCTGTATATTTTAATACTACACTATCTGCGCTCTTCATAAAAATACCACCCGATATAGCATAGACTAGGAAGCTAGTTTTGTTGCAACAGTAGCAGAATTTGGTACTGGGATGTGAGACAGAAGCCCGGACAATTCAGGCAAAACTCACCAGTGTCCCTGAAGGAAGACTGAAAGATGAGATTAAGCCTTTTCTCAACGCACATCAGAATGTAGGTCAAAGAAGAACAAGAAAAGCTCAAGCCACATCTGTTAGACTTGGTCATCTCCCTGCAACCAGCAGCAGATTTCAGGCGCACGGGAACATGCTAATATTGGCATACTGAACAGGCTAAACAAGTTCTTAAGCTCAATAGCCGATACGTGTTTTAGTAAAGGTAGAGAACACAACTCTGAAGTCGTTTGATGGTCTAGAGGACCATTGGGAGCACAGATATTTCTGAAAGCTGCTTCAGAGCGGCGTTTATCTGTTACGTTCACCTAATCTCCACCGTTCGGAAGATAAACTAGGGGCTACTGCTGGGTGTGTCAGACCCGGAGTCAGACCTGGGACAAGACAGACTGTGATCCTTTTTTTTTTTAAAAGCAAACCCCAGCACCTTTTAAAGGATTTTTTTTTTTTTTAATCTTTTACATTATTGGATGGAAGTTTGAAATGAAGAGACTACATTCTTAAATAGTTAAAGGGGAAAAAAAGGATAAAACTGTAAGCATGCTGCAACAGTGCTAGAAATCACAGGAGTACAATTTTAAGATGGCTTATGCTAAGAATGAAAGGAATTCCATAGACTCGAGACCAAGAGATGGTCCTTTACTTATTTTCTGGTGAAACTATTTTCCTCCGAGTTGCAGCTCCCACCAGCTGCTCGAGAGAGAATTTCTGGGAAGTAGTTCAGAATAGGATGAGCTGGTAAACTGGTGCCTTTTGACAAGAAGAATCTGACACTCTTCAGGGTCACTATATAACCTATATCGCCTGCCTGCTACCTGCTGGGAGCAACACTTAAATGTGCAACTTTTTCTGCAGCAAAGCAGGACGTGAGACTGGAAACAGTTAAAATTCCATGATCTACGCAGTGAGGTGAATGACCCTAAATAGAAATGAAAATTAATCTTTCTGGAACCGAAAGAAATTAAAAGATCAGTAAGTTATTGAGGAAATGGGGAAAGCAGCGGACGTATGTAAATACGGCTTGGCCCAAGATGGTGCCTTCAGGTGATACTATCTGACCCTGTCTCTAATGAGCACTTTTATGGCTGGAAGAGGATATATTAGGAGCTTTGCTCCAATGCAACAAGCACCTCATGGACTATCGATTTTGCTCGGGAGAGAACAAAGTTCACCCAGCACTGGTGTTATTTAAAGATCTGCCAAAGGACATCCCAACCTCATGAAAACTGGTCCACCACAGACTGCCTCACATCAGTTCATCTTGTGATCTGCAACTTCGGACACAAACGTTTTGCTGGCAAACAGTGAGTCAGACCCACAGAGCCATTACTTGAGGGAACGGCTGTAAACAAGCACCTCTTGCTTGTTTATTGGTCATTGCCACGTGACCCTGATTAAAAGAAGAATTAACTACTTGCAGAAAACTCTACAGAATTCCCATATAATGTGACTTTCTCTAAGTTTTAACTGCTGCGAACAGTCCTGTGAGAAGCAGGAACTCAAATCGGTGGGTGCACACCTACAAAGAGATCTCGGGCTTCCTTCCTGCTGATTGTATCAATCACTGAATATTCCCAAGAATTTTCTCATCTGGACCTGCCAGCCTATTTTTAACTGTCTCATCTGCAGCCTGTGAGTGTGATAGGCCACAAGAAGACCTGGAGCCTTCAAGAACCTCACTGTTTTTATCATTTTGTGCAAGAGGTGAGGCTCCATCCGTCTCTTCTCTAGCATGGAATCCTTTTCCAGAAGGATCCTTTTCCAGGGATACCTGGCGCCAGGGCAATCTGCTTACGAGAAGTCTGCCAACCAGCAGCGGCTTGTTCTGCATCAGCCGGACCGCCGATCACTCAGCACTGTCCTTTTTGAACGAAAACGCAGGGTTGTGCCACAATCCACGTATGCAATCAGATGATTTTATTATTATCTAATTTCCTCTCATCTGACACACACACACACCGCATTTTGCCTCCTCTAACCGGTAAGCTCTTCAGGGTGGGGGCACTCTGAGTGCTAAGGACCGCTGTGCTATTGAACTCTGTAATTTTAGGAATGAATTGCTTCCCGAGTGCAATAATGAACACTTCCAGTTGTGTATAATTTTTTTGTTGGCTCCTGATTAAAAAAATACTTAAATTACTAATTCACAAAGAATTCATATCAATATAGTCTGAAACCCTGAACAGTGAAGGCAGGAGGAAAAGAGAGTTGACGCACCACTGTTTTTAGGAAGTACCTGTAGAATTAAAACTTGTATGACATTTCCTCCAGTATGGAGAGCGGTTTGGTCTTTACTGCCCTCCAAATTAGAGGTAATGGGGGAAATACAAATATGACCTCAATAAGCGATAGTTTTTACCAAACATGGAACAGAACAGCCCAAAAGCTCTATTTGTAGTTACCCCATTTTCTAGAAAACCAGCTTTTACCCTTGAGGGGACCAGTCAGGCTGACTGGAATACTTTGGGCTGAAACGGTTCCTTTCTCAAGATTACGTATTTTCCCGTAGGATTTGTGTTTATCCCCCAAAGTGTATTGGAAATTGCAGGAGGTGGTTGTTACTGACTCCAGGTTGTCATTGTTAATAATACACATTACTAATCAGATTTGAACTAACCCTCCAGTCAGTGTTTACCAGTTGGCAACCTGGACACAGAAAAGCCCGATTCAGGAAGGATTTGTTTTTACAGTGCAGACCCTGCAAACTAAGGGTTTCAGAGCGTGTAGGGAATGCCTTTTACAAGGCAAACGGGTTTGTAGTTGCAGCCTGAACAACTCCACCTAAATTCCACAGATGTATTCGACCAATTCCCAGTAGTTTATTCTCTCAGTCCAGCATCGGACGAGATTCCTAACGGAGATTAATGCTCGCACAATCAGATATCTGTCTGTATGGATGCCACGACATCAACAGTTCTCTGTGGTTTAACAGACAAGTGCTGGCTAAAGATCCTTGAGGATGGGTAACAGAAATAAAGAGTTTATGGAACGTATTCTGTATTAATTCTAAGTTCTACCTATGCAAGACCTTATTTTTTCCAGTGATACAGTTTTGATGAAAGTAGATACAAGATCCTCCAAAATATTGTCAAGTTACTCTTACTCTGGATTTCTTTAAATATGCAGACAGACAAACGATTCATGCTCTCCCTGTTGCTAAAACCCACACTGCGTACGAATACTGAGGCTGGTTGTGTATAAAATCATCTTTTAACTGAATTAGCTTCAGTCTTCTTTCTTTTTTTTTTTTTTTTTAAACAGAAAGTAAAGCCCTTCTTACCCCAAAGAGTGGCACTACTGGTTGGCTACAGACAAAAGCATCGAGCGAGGCGCTCATCATGAGAGGTTAAATTTCAGACTGTGGTTAACCTTAGCACACTGGTAATCTCCAGGACCGAAATCAAGGTAGCCTTGGAGGCAGTGAGGCAGAGAACTGAAATCAAATGTGGAAATCTTGCAACAGAGATGAAGCGAACTTAGTCCAATCCTGGTTTTAAAGTGACGGCAATAAAAGATAGATAAAGAGCAGAAAGTAGGAACTTTGAGCAAAACACATGCAGAATACTGTCTCTTTGATAGAACTGAGCCTTTTCCTTAGAGCTGTGAGAGGGAGGGCCCAGTTGTTCCTGTTTTCTCAAGGCACCCACCCAGGGACCAGCGTTTCATTGAAACTTGCCTTGCATCCAGACAACTGTGCCATTTCGCTACAAAATCATCTCCTTGATTGTAATTACATTTATTACAATTTTTGTCGTGTCAAGCCCAAGCAAGCAAGTAAGTTATCTGCACCTCTCAAACACCCTTCTTTTAAACTTTTATAGGTGAATAAAAGGTTGACAGTTCAACATGACCCGAGTTTGCTGTAACTCACGTTGTTATTTTTAAAAGATGACTACTCCCGAGTCCTTGTTACCTGTAATTCTCAAGGACTCGAGTGTGTATTTGTCAGATGCCAACACAGCCTTTACCATAAAGTTACGTTACCAGCAATCATGGGCACGCTGATGTAAAGCCAAAGGTCTGAGAAAGCACAGCTGGGCTTTGCTGATCTAAATACAGTCAATGAGACAGATTGTTACTGGAGTACGCTGCATGCCGAAAACCTCTGTATTTTCAGGAGGATTATGAGTCTTACACCATGTTTACTATAAGCATTTATTAACATTGTTCCTTCTGGTAATAAGATGTGTATTATTAGCACATAAAAAAGCCAGTCTTTTCCCCAACACGCTGCTAGTTCTTACTTCAGTTCTATCAAGTCGCATCTCTTCCCCCAACAGTGCTATACTAGGTCAGTTCCATAACCTGCTTTCCTGATGAAAAGCAAGGCTTATAAATTAGATTCATTTCTAAATTTAGGATTGATGGGATCAGTCATTATTGGTCTTATTTTTTTCAGGCAGATTTCAAGGGAAAGGTATTCATAAAGCAACTACCACTCCTTGCTTAGAGTTTACAGAACTCCTAAACTATAAATCTCAGCACATTTGTTCGCGTTAGTTGCCGAGACCAGCTTCACAGAATTAACACAGAGCTTTTATGGGAAGACTAAGACTAGGGGTTTTCTTCTTCCAAAATAATCTTGTATTTAAATAGTACTTCACAAATTGTGTATGCAATTTCCCCATGTCTTTATGTTATGAAATACAAGCTGTTCAATAGGAACAAGAATCAGCTGAGGAAGAAGAGAAACACTTAGTTGTGCCCCCAGGCAGATTTTGGTAAGTTGTATTCCAATCTGAAATCTGTCCTGGACAAGGAATCCAAATACTCCTACTGAGAAAAGGCAGAGGGGGAGATCCCTCGCAGCCATCAGATACTGCTACGGGTTACACACTGCTCCCAGCGCACCGCCCAGAGATTGCTCTCAGGGAAAAAAAATAATTAAAAAAATTCCCGTCTATGTCACCCAAAGCAGAAGCACCGTTTGTTTTCCTTTGAAGAGGAGGCTGGTCCTCCACCACCTCTTAGGGAGCCTGGCTCTGGGTCTGCAGGGCGCAGAGGTACACGCAACCGAGCGGGAGGAGAGACAGTGCCACAGGACCACGTTCCTCCGTTCCAGTGCTCTAATGAGCAATCAGATACTTGTTTAATAACTGCAAAAAAAGGACAGCCCAATTCTCATCATCAGGCTCTCTGGAGATTTGACATCCTTGGCATTGTATCCTAAGAGGAAGGAAATTTCTCACTTCCCTAGCTATTTCAGTTATATAAATCAATTGTTGAAGGATAGTTTAACTGGTCTGCACATAGGAACCAACGCAACTGTATTTGGGCTCAGATGGTCTTTGGAGATACTTATCTATAAATTAAAAATACAATGCTTTGCAATTTGTCAGTAATTATTGTGCATGAACATTGAAAAAAATGGTGAAATGTAATAGCTAGGAAAAAAATGATTTGATTTTATACTGGCAGTCATGACGCCAAGTCTGACTGTGAAGCTGTTTGATCGGGGTCCTTGGGACCCACAGCCCAGATGTTGTCACCAAATACTGACCGTCCTCCTCTCATTTTCTCCAGCCTCCCTGGGACTTGCATGTCTTACCAGCTGGACAAGTGGGTTCAAATTAAAGAACTTGTAAGAGACTATTAATAAAAGCGGTGGATAACAAGACAGGAGTTTTCTGGCAAAGAGAAAGCTGCTATGGGCCGCAAAAAAAACTCAATAAAGAGATGGAAAAATCCTGAAAATACCTCTGGCAGCTCTGTGAGCATAAGGCCACTGATTTACCATGCCAGGCAACCAAAAAGCAAACGTTCCAGTATTTCAGCTTGTCACTAACACGCCGGTTGTTCACTTGCAGCAAAGAATAGATCTGTCCTAAGCCACGGGAGCTAAAGGGTGAATTGATGTCGTGGCTGATGTAATGAACCTGTTGTAAAATGAAACTATGATAAAGACACAGAAACTCATACATGTCCATGTACCTGTTTCTAGGGAAATTGTGTTCTCCACAGAGTATTCTACACAACTAGCGTTAATTTGCTTATTTTGCAAACCTAGAAACTGATTTGATTAAAAACAATGACTCAAGTGAAAAGGCAGGGAGGATTCAGTCACACCACAGTAATTCCTGTCCTCTCTCTGCTGACTTTTAAACTCTCTCCTCTAACTCTGCTGAAGACCCAAAAAGTAGTACTTTCTCCTGTGATTACGATGGGTCAAGGAATTTGGTCGATGTGATTTATTTTACTTGGGCAAAAATATTTATCCTCCTGTTCTGAAAGTAATTTACGGCATCTCTATATGTAACTGAGAAAACAGGTAAGACCGCTGGCCCCTGGAGATGCCCTGGGATGCTCCTCAACAGCCAGCCTACCTGTATGCATGTGCTATGGCAGCTCAAGCGCCTTCCGCTTTCGCACCCATGCTGGTGACCGCACTGATAAGGGTTCCAAAAACTTACTGGCCACCTTGCTCCGAAGGGAAATGGTAACAAAGGGGTACTCTCATAGGGAGTCTTCTCTCATTGTTCTTTGGCTGCAACACCCATTGATATTTTTGGTTGCACACCAAAACTGTGAAACTAGATAGTCTGAGTCAGCCCAGAAATGGAGACGAGGTCGAACCCCCATGTTCTACCAGCGAGCCAGGATAGCCAAGTATTTTTCACACATCTTCCTGAAGAGTGTTTTTTACCTAAGCAAGAATGCCATAGAGGTATTTCAGACTATAGTAGCGGCCCATTGCTACTGCTCAGTTCCTCCCGTGGAAATGCATTACGTCAAGAAATGCAAGCGGTCCAAAAGTTTTAAAAACTGTAATTTCTAATTCACTGTTCCAGTTCATTCTGGCCTCAGCAGTAAGAAAACTCCAAGTCCTCATTCCACAGCATCACGCTACTACTAGGAGACATTTTAGGGTCGTCTCTCCTGTTCCCTCAGGAGCGCTGCTAAAAATGTGGCTGTGACCCACTGAATACGTCCCCACTATTAAACTCCCTACCCGCCTTTGGGAAACTGTGACAACACACCAGCCAGCTTCTCCAGAGACTCAACAGACTCCCTGAATTCAAGCTGAAGATAGCGGGGTGGAATTGGGATCTCCCTTTGGCCCAAACAGCTGAACTCTTAGCGAGGTAAGAGACATTGTTATACCTCAAATCCAGCAACAGCCTTTTATTTTTTTGCTGCAATAAGGAGGTTAGCGTTCAGCGGTTCTGCCTCACGTACCATCCTTGAAGCACTCATCCGTCATGATGGAAGCTGCATAATTAACTTTGGATGAAAGCTCATGTTCTTCAAGTAGCTTTCAAAAGCAAAGCTAGTGTGCACGTGCACTTTTTTAAAACAAAATGTTATTTGTAGTCCCCAACTCATTGCATATAGGCAGCTTTCTTCCTGCAAGACCCTCTGAAATTGCTCCTGGCATCAGGAAATTAAGATGTTTAAAATGAAGCCAACCGGGAGGCATGAAATAGCCCACAGCATTTTGCTTGCTTTGGGTAGTAGCCCATCGGACAGCAAGATTTAGGGACCACTGGCACACAGATGTAATTCCAGATACATTTGTGTGAGAATATAATCTGGTTTACTGTCCGGAAGACTTAGTCGCTGTTTGAACAGTACGCGTACTCGGGTTCATGTAAGATGTGTCATTAAACTCTTGAGAAAGTCTGAAAAAAAAGTCATTCTACCATTGAGACTGAGATAGAAGAAAAGCGCAACCTACAGCTTAAGACTGCCCACTAAAAATGCATTTTCTGTCTTAAAACTTTGTGCTTAGTACAGTCATGAAAAGTACTGAAGTATTTCACACAATTTCCTTAGCAATTAACAGTGCTTTGTGTTCAGCTAGTTCAAACAAATACTTGTACCACGATTTCTAAGTTGTTTAGGAGTTATGTTTAAGAGTCCGTCCCAAGTTAAAGCCAAAAAAAAGGCTTTTTCTTCCCTTACTTTTTTCCTTGTTTGGAATTTGTGCCTAAAATGCTGTGAAGAGTCAAAAGTTGTGGTTAGTTACTTCTAAATGCTTAAACGGACAATATTCTTTTACCTATAGCAACTGCCAGAGTGTACACAGCTCATACACACAGTCCCTTATACTCCTCTGGCTTTTCACCGCACTTAATCACAAAGACGGGGAAAAAAAGTGGGAGATAGATAAAAATTAATAATTAATTAAGACTTTTGAGAAGCCCTCTAGATACGTTCTGTGAAACATGGCAGATAGCTGGGGGTGAGGAGAAGGTGGTAGACCACAGACAGGATATAACTTTATTTTGAATAGAGCTTTTCTTGCGTACAAACTAAATCCCCCCCAAAGTAGTACAGAGATAAAACACCGCCAGAAAGTGAGCGAGGCAAACGCAATAGTGGTGTTTTCAAACTCGTGAAAATGAGCCTGCTTCTCAAATCTTTGCGCACATAACCTCCACACATCTAGGCACGGGGGTATAAGGACTCCTCTTTGGCATCAGCCCCACAAAACACCTCCATCTTAAGTCCTGTCGTGAATTCAACCCATCTGGCACTCTCCAGCAAGCAACCAGTTTTTTTGTTCCTGCTTAGCAGGTCCCCTCCGTAAGTGGCCTCACCCTGCCTGCATTCACCCTTTCTTCCCAGGGACGCCTCATCCACGGCCGACCCTCTGTTTTTTAATATTTTTTTTTCGGCTGCCCCGTGAACAAAACTTTTGTCCATTGCTGGAGTGCCACTTTCTCTTGCAGTGGACGTCTTGCTCCCCCCGAAGCACGCACCACTGAGGC
>VWZZ01001564.1:0-30434 GCA_013399095.1 Psophia crepitans
TTTCTCCGTAAGAATAGGTACAGAAGCCATTCACAGCTGTACTTCTGTCAGGGACAAGTTCAGAGCTATAATAGAGACATGGAGACATGGTGGTGGAGTGACCATGATTAGTTGATAGACCTCCAGGGACAGGGGACTGAAGGACACTGTGCTGGTTTTGGCTGGGATAGAGTTAATTTTCTTCACAGTACCTGGTACGGGGCTGGGTTTTGGATTTGTCCTGGAAACAGTGTTGATAACACAGGGATGTTTTTGTTCCTGCTGAGCAGTGCTCACACAGAGCCAAGGCCTTTGCTGCTTCCCACANGCCTTCTCTGCTCCTCACACCATCCCATCAGTGTGTGGGCTGGGGGTGCACAAGGAGTTGGGAGGGGACACAGCCGGGACAGCTGACCCCAATGACCAAAGAGATATTCCATACTGTATGACACCATGATCAGCATATAAGAGCCTGAGGGAAGAGGAAAGAAGGGTTGGAGGGGACATTCAGAGTGATGATGTTTGTCTTCCCGAGTAACTGTTATGTGTGATGGAGCACTGCTGTCCTGGGGATGGCTGAACTCCTGCCTGCATGGGAAGTGGTGAATTAATTCCTTGGTTTGCTTTACTTGTGTGGGGCTTTTGCTTTACCTGTTAAGCCATCTTTATCCCAACCCATGAGTTTTCTCACATTTACCCTTTGATTCTCTCCCCCATCCCACCATGGGGGGAGTGAGCGAGTGGATGTGTGGGACTGAGCTGTCGGCTGGGGTCAAACCACAACAAAGATGCTTACCTGTCAATACACTGATGAAGAAGAGAGGAGGCATCACTTTTGGCCCCTTGAGGCCAGCCTTAATTATTTTTTGCATTACTGTTGGCTAATGCAAATTTCAGGCCATCTCCCAAAGGTACTTGATAGCATTTGCTATGAGGAAAGATGCTGTCAATGATATGTGTATGTCGTGGTTTTACTCCAGCCGTTGGCTGGGCACCACGCAGACGCTCGCTCCGTCCCCCTCATCGGAAAAGGGGGAGAGAATTGGAAGAGTGAAAGTGAGAAAACTCGTGGGTTCAGATACAAGAGTTTAATAAGTGAAGCAAAAGCCACGTGCACAAGCAAAGCAAACCAAGGAATTAATTCCCCACTCCCCATGGCAGGCAGGGGTTCAGCCATCCCCAGGACAGCAGGGCTCCGTCACACGTAATGGTTACTTGGGAAGACAAATGCCATCACTCCGAACGCCGCTGCCCCCCCCTTCTTCTTCCTCCCAAGTCCCTTATAAACCGAGCATGACGTCATATGGTGTGGAATACCCCTTTGGTCAGTTTGGGTCAGCTGCCCTGTCTGTCCCCTCCCAACTCTCCGCGCAACCCCAGCCATCCCGCCAGCGGGGCGGTGCAAGAAGCAAAGTCCTTGGTTCTGTGTAAGCATCGCCCAACAGCAGCAAAAACATCTCTGCACTATCAGCGCTGCTTCCAGCACAAACCCAAAACACAGCCCCACACTGGCTACTATGAAGAAAATTAACTCTCAGCTGAAACCAGGACAGTGTAGGAGGGATAGCTCGTGTGGCTCCACCTGGTCAAGGATGACCTAATGGTGATCTCGATGACTAGAGGCAGGTTCTGGGAATCTCAGCCATGGGACTGTGAAAGAGAAGGAGGCTGAGGACACACCACAAGAAAAGTTTCTCTAGAGAAGAGCCCCACTCCTGCCCATCCAGCATCAGCTGAAACCAAATTAAACACACCAGTTACTAAGGGGTCACAGGAGAATATTAATTAACAATGTACCCAGGCACACAGCTGCTTCATTACAAACACCAAAGGATAAATAAGGCAACTGAGCAAATGAAAGGAGACTCAGCACTGAAGAAGTCACCATCTAAGATCCTGTTTCTCTTCAGGGTCTTTAAAACCCCAAGAGCTGAAGGAGTCCAACAGGCAGTAGGAGATCAACAACCCTTCCTTGCTTGGCCTCTGACTCTCACCCATTAGCTCAGGCCTTGGCTTTCACTTACCATAAAACCAACTCCTCCACCCTGACTGGTTCCCCAGAGCTAAGGCCCAGGGTGCCTAGCTCACACACAAACTTTGCCCAGATCAGAGACATGAGCATGAAGGAGATATACGTAGATTAACCTTAAGAGGGTCTCCTTCCATCACTTCTACTAGGGAATATGCCTTGTGGGGAACCTGCATGGCCCTTGTTGCCTTGACCCATTCATTCCTCCCAGGCACCACTGACCTCCCAGACTTCCTCTGCCAACTCCCACCTGGTCTGTGACAGGTCTTTCTAAGGAGGTGTCTGACCTCCTTAGTGGTTGGTTCTTCTACCAACCTTAAAAATAGACATGCCCTCCCAAAAGAGATGACCCCAAGCTGGAGATCCCAGGCTACTCAGACTCTGACCTAACACTCTGGGTAGGAGGCTTAACTCAAAGACTGAAGAACAAAGTCTTGAGAGAAGTCTCCACAGATACTCCAGAGTCCTCTTCTGTACCCAACTGTCTGGATACCATGCACTCTGTGTAGGTATCCAAAGCAAGGCTGGCCAGAAGACAGGGAACAACTGCCGAGAAAACTGGGGGAGATAAAGACCCCTGCCAGCTCCATGCCTCAATCCATATGTTTCTAAGGAGCAGGACATTTTTCATGAAGTTTTCCTTCCAGGCAATTGTGATTTTGTTGGAGGGAATCTTCCTCATGTCCTATTATTTGAAGAACAGAATGGGATGGCCCCAATTCGTAAAAATGAGGAGAATTCACTTATAAAGGAAGAAGGAAAAAATAGACCAAAACAACCCCACGGTCTGAACACTGGGATATCTGAACCCTGCAAGGCCACAGTGGTGCCTCTCAGGAGCTGGAGCACAGGCACCATGTTTTGTGTGAACTGGAATTCCTTTCAGCCTCCTCTTCCCATAGTCCTCACTACCACTGTGCACTGCTCTCCATCCCCAAAAGGACAGATCACAGTTCATCATTGAAGACACCCAGAAAGGTGGGTCCATAAAAGAGAATAGCAGCACCTGATTTCCTGTAAAACCACCAAGGGAATCCTGAAGCACTTACTCAGAAAATATTGCGGATTTTTCAGCTTTTGTTTGAACTGCAGAATTTTTTAATAGAAATTTTCCGCACAGGAAGGAACATCTGATCAGCTCCAGCTCTCTGCCTCTCTGCCTGAGATTCATAAGAGCAGACATCTACTTCCCAAGGCCGCATATCTGGTTCACAGTCTCAGTATGAGTCCCAAATTATGGGATAACTGTGTCTTCCAACTGGCTATTCTCTGCCATTCCTGCACATGTGTAACCTGCCTGGATACCACTGAGCATCCCAGCAGTGGGGAGGGGGTCAGCAGGGACTGATTTACTTTGCCTCCTGGTCCACCCAGAGCTCTGGCTCAGGTATCTCTGCAGCAGAGACCTTGCAGAGGGACCTTGCAGGGACAGCTTGTTTACAATGGTTGAACAATGTTCACCTGGCAGCATCCAGGGAGAAAATGGGGCTCCTGCTTTGGATGCTGCAGCTCAATTCCCTGGCATGGGTCTAGGGATGGGTTTAGGGAAAATGCAGCTCAGAGCACCCTCAAAATCTTCAGCTTCTCTCAGATGAATAACTTTCTTTTCATTCTTTCCACAACTGACCTAAACACTCCTGGCTGCAACCCATAGGGCTGCAGAGAAAGAAAATTAGGGACATGTCTGTGGGTGTTTGCAAAGGCTGAGGATCCAAAGGCCAGAACCCCTCTTCTCTTCAGCACAGCTGCAAATCCACCCTGAACCCAACTTCTGCCCACTGCCTCTGTGCCCTGGTATCCATGAATTGCTCTGGGCAACGTGATGCAAGAGATATTCTTTCTCATCAGTACTTGTTACAAACACAACTCCTCTGCAGAACTTGGTCTTCAGCATTCCCCTACTCCAAAATAAAAGCATGTAAAGGTCAGGTTCCCAGTACCAGAGGCAGAGCGCTCCTGCTGCTGACCTGAAGCTGCCCAGCAAAGCAAAGTCCTTTAAAGACCAACATGAAAGGGCCCCTGGGTCTGAAGCAAGCTAGGGAAGGTGCCTCAGGCTGGTCTTTATGCCCAAATGGAAGAAAAGATGCCACAGCAGGGGTCTGTCTGGACAGGGAACGTTGCATATCAAAGGATGTTGCTGAATGATCCCATTTGTCTGTCTTTTCAAATCCTCCTCTTGAAGCCCAAGGGCAGTGCTCTCAACCTGACCACATTGGGAGCTGTCTCCCCAGCTTGAAGCGACTTGTGTCATACACCCTTCCAGCACGTTTCAGTCAGATGGAACTCACCACTGAATTTAAAAATGCCACAACTGCCGCAACAATTAAAAATGCAAACAAGGAAAGCAGCATGCAAGCTAGCAGGAGAGCAGGGATGCGTATTTATAGCTTCTTATGTAAACTAGATACAATGGAACCGTTTGGAGCTGAAATAGGCTTAGCGTTACCCTCCGTCATGGGATGCCTGGTGAAGACTGCAGATCTCATCCCCACCACGTGCCTCCTCAGACTATGTGGAAGATGGGACACAGCACCATCGCTCCATGGAACACAAGCCCATTCAGGGAAGATGCTGGAGGTGGACCAACACAAGGAGAAATTAGAGGCTTTATAGCCTGTGGGAGATTAGGGAGCTGGTAGTGATGGGCAGATACCAGGTCTCTTCCTGCTCCACACATGATGAACAAGGGGGAAGAGGTTGCCTGAACCAAGCTAGACATTTCTAGGGCTGCAAGAAAGGGTCTTTCACTCTGCCCTTTATTGGAAAGCATGAATTGCTACTACTCATCAGCAGGGACCCTGAGGCAAAATCCTGATGACCCAGGTCTAACAGATTTTCACAACTAATAAATTAATTTCAAAAGGTAATTTTGAACTGCTTCAAAAAAACGCAAGCACATGCAAAAGGGGTTACTGCTCCCTGAACATTGCTGTCTGTTCTCTTCTCATGTGCTGTTGAATTAGATATTAAATCCATAGATGAGCTAAATGAGTTGATTGTGGCTAATGTTATTACCAAGAGTACCAGAGGAATCAAAGATGATTAGCCACTTGTCATAAAGTCTTAGCACAGAGGACAGAAAGAATTAATTTGTCCTACTGACCTGCTTTTGGTTTTCATGTGGTTCTCATTGATGCGTGCTAGAAATATAGGAAATAATTAGGGAGAAGTAGAAATCCAAGATGACAAAACAGTGTAAATAGATGGGAAAACGAGACCTGGAAGCGATGTTCCAGAAAAGCAGGAAGGTGTAAAGATAGGGTCAGCATCAAAAAGAGGGAGCCAGAGAATTACCAACCATCCATTGCTGCTCCCTCCTAACCTGAATTATCCCGTGACTCTAAGCTACGCTTCCAGCAGAGGATGTTCATTGCACTTCCTCTTGGGAATCACCTCCTCTCTCAAGACCCTCCACCAGCACCAGTTCTTGCTTTGGGACAGGCTATCCGTCTCCTGGCCACAAACAGGCTTCTCCAGAGCGCGATAGCGATGGAGCCCTTGTCCTTCCCCAGCTGTGCCTGCTGCTTGCCTTTCCCTCAGTGTTGCCTTCCTTGACGCAGCTAATTTCCCACAGGAGATGGATTGATTCTCGGCAACCACTATGGATTTAATACATGCTATTTATCACCCATCTTGTCACTCAAATGGAAGAAGTGTGTGCCTGCACAATATATGTGCAAAACCCCTACTGCATTTAGTTAATCCTCTGATGGCCATCAATAAATATCAGGCACTTGGAAATCACTCAGGAAGAATTTTAATAAATAAAATCTTTACATATTTTTTTATTGTTGCTCAGATTCTCACCAGTCCTTCCCATTTAAAAGTGTGTCAACACACAACAGCTCTCTTATTTTAATTATGTCAGTTTGCCAAAGCAGTAGAAATTGTGCTGGTTACATCAGTCCCACTGTCTGGGGAGGGGAATACATCAGAGGAATATCAGTTATCATTGCTCTGACGTAACCATGTCCTACAAGCAATTGTCTCATGAGCTGGCACACGGATCTGTCTGCTTTCAGAAATATTCAAAGTAGGGCCCAGGCTGGGTCTTCTGTACCTGGCAGTGAGCCAGTCGTCTACACTCTGCAATGCATGGTGGGCCTGGCTTCTCCAGAAAAGCACCTCAAGCTATGTGCAGGGACCACAGGACACTTGGATGGCAGTTCTAGAAGCACAGCTGGGCCAGGACTCACCAGGTCCCATGTTTGCTGAAGACAAATCAGACATCAGGTTAAGAAAGGTGCACCACTCATGGAGATGATCTTTTCTGGTGAAAGAACTTGGCATGAAGTAGGTCTTTGAGTACAGACCAAAGTCTGCCCTACATGCAAAATGTTACGATGAAGTGTGGGTTTCCACCAGCTTGGTGCTCTGGAACTCTTATGGCACAACTTTCTTGGCCCAGCAATGCTAGCAGGGGGAAATTATTGCATCAAATGTAATGAAAAAATATCTCCATTTTGGCCAGTGTGGTATTTCAGTGCAACATCCCCATTTTTTGCAGAAATCCAGCAGCAACAATTCCAAAATAGTTTGCTCAAAATCTATTTCCCATCAAAGCCACTTCCTTTTTTAAAATCTTAAGATGTCATCACATGTCTAGTGGCACTTCTTGAGCCTTTGCATACAGCCACCACCACGTAAAAACCGCCCCATCACGAAGCAGATGAAGACAATTGCCCAACTTGACCCAGACACTTCATCCATCTCAGCCTGGCCCAGCTGAAACTGTTTTCTCCTCATGACTCATCAGACACTGATGCTTTCTCCATCTCCTTTTAATTGTCATTCTTAGCTCAGTCCCATTTCTGTGGCATAACCTCAGTACAGTTGACTTTCTTAAGTACTGCTCAATATTTTATACAGAGACTACTCAGTGTCTTAGACTATTCCCAGCTGATCTCTTTAATCATGAACGATTCACTGAGAAAGCCTAAAATAGTACTTTTTTTTCTCCTTATTAGAACGAGGAGACCAAAGTTTTGTGTAAGGGAAAGATGAATAATGAGGCTCTGATAAGGCTGTTTGGACAAGCAAGCACTGAACTTCTGTGAAATGCTCATGCTCTGGAAACCTTTCTGTGAGCTATCAGAACTGTTCTCCTATCTGAGCAATGCACAGACTGCAAAGTGCAAGCAAAGACATAACATGTTTTTATTTGCAAATGTAAGTATGAATTCCTTTTCCATAAATGCTCAACTGCCTCAAGAAGCCATCAGATGTACTTTTGCCTGAGTTTCCATCTGCAAATGATTTGTGAGCAGCTGTGGTGTGTTGTTCTTAACAGTTTATGAAAAATGGTCCTCTGTAGCTTGCTTCTGACCCATTTCCAGTCCAGTGTCAAGCCCTGACAAGAGCATTAGAACCTGTCAGCCCACCCAGCTGGGGAAAATGGCATCCTTTCTGTTCCCACATCAGATTTTGCCCCATATAATTTCTGTCCAGGTCTATGGGATCCAGAGCTGTCCAGGCATTTATTTTTTTTCAGAGAAGCATATGAAAAAACTTACATAGCCCAAAATGTTTGAGATCTCAACTCACATACACCTTGCAAATGTGCCAGCAGTCATTGCCTCTCCCTGCCCTAAGAAGGCACCTCCCCACGATGGGGTGAGAGGACGAAGGGCTGACTCCGTCAGTGCTGCCCCATGGTGCATACCCAGGGCCAGGGGTGTGGCTGGCAGGAAGCAAAAGTCCCTGAAACCTGGACAGGATGCAACTGCTTTCAACTCCAGTCCTGTCCTGCGTTGCACAAAGAAGCTGTAGGAGGACACACGAAGGTCACCAGCACGGGGCAGGGAGTCAGATAACTTTGTAGGAGGAAAGAGAAAAAACAACTCCAGGGATTACAATAAATTGCCACCTTCTTCCCAAAGGCTCCTATGAAACACTTGAAAAAGTGACCTCATTAATTAACGAGATGGGTTAACAGTCTCTCCACATACTCTACTTAATTGCAATTCTGTCATTCCCAGTGAATTCTTAAAGCCGTATTGATTATTCAAAGCTCTGTTCAATCAATAAAGCAATAAACCATGTATGCTTAAAAAAGCGATTAAAAAGATAAATACATGAGACACTTTAAAGAAGCCATGTCCTTCTGCAGCCCACTTAGCAGCTAAGAGAAAGCAATGGGTAAATATGTTTTAATGTGTTCATCTAATTGAAGTAGGTAATTGTCTCATAAATTTATTTCAATCCTTAATCCATATACAAAGAATTTCCAAACAGAAATCATCCCAAACACTAATGCTTTCAGTTTTCACAGGCTGCTTGTTCTGCGCCCTGCACAAATTATTGTCATGGATGAGCATGGTAAGCAACGTCATGGCCAACAAGTGAGACCTTGTGAACCTCCTGCCTGGGAGATAAAAGAGGTAGGGGATCAAGGAATCTTGAAGGACTTTTGGGACTCTGGAAACATCACAGCACTGTGGTTGAACTCTCCTTATTGTAAAAAAGGCAACTGCATGGAGTAGCCCTTCTCAGCCCTGTTTGGAGCTACATCTCCTGGAGCCAAAGGACCAAGCAAGCCCATTCCTCATCCCTGACTACATCTGTCTTGGTCTTGATGTGGCTGATCACCCTGCAGAACTGCTTCTTCTTGACTACAGCCGCCCCACACTGAGCATTCACCGTAGCCTAGCAGGGATCCCTGCAGCCTGCTTCTGCTCTTGTTCTCGTGGAAGCCACATCACACAGGAGTGAGGAGTCAGGGGACGCTCTGTCTGTCCAGGGCTGATAAATATTTATCACTGCAGTAATCCAGGTTTGAAAATCTTCAGCAAGAAATTCCCAGTTCCCGTTTTGGCCAAGCCTTTTTCTCATTTAGAGAAACAAACGATATTTATTTGTACAACACATCATGAATGTGGAGCTAACAGATCCCCAAGGGTTCTAACTAGAAAGGATCCAAGGTAAGGGCTCGAAGTTTGGGGGAGAGGAGGAAAGAAGATTTCTGGGCTTTTTTCTTCTTCCTTCTTTTTTTAATTTATTGAAAACATTGTGATTTAACAACTACATGCATTGTTGAACATAAATAAATAAATAATGTGGAGAACTGGGACATGCTAAGCTCTGTGATTGCATAAATATTCAAGCTGCAAGAGAAATATAAGATTTCAAAGGTGCAAACCTAATTATAGAGTTGTTATCTATTCCCCTGTAGTAATTCTAACATAAAGAACACTTCCCCATGGTCTGGTAAGGGACCGTAGTCACATCTGAAATACTGAACCTGGAAAATACAGCATCCTGCCGCAGCTCAGCATCGGCACACACTCAATCTGCTCAGTTAAACTGACACTAAGGGCACAGCCTTGACCTGCCCCTGATTCTCCCATGAGCAAAGGGTTGGGGCTTATATCCTCTTCCTGGTACATTGTCTCCTCCCATCACTTGCAGGCTAATGATACCTTCATCTTCTCTCTCCTTGCAACCCCTGAACTGCATTTGGTGCAATGAGGGCAGGCACAAACTGGCACTGGTGGTAGGCTCATCCCATGGACCTCTGAGACCTTTCTGCAACAATGTTGGTCTGTTTCTCCCAGACTTTTCTCCTGACACTTCCCCCTGCCAGGTTTCCTAGCTGGATTCCCCCATGCCATGCACATCCGTGTTTGACGCAGATCTCCCCATCCTTTGGCAGGGCTCACACTTGTTCAGCTGGAGGTGGCTCTGTCCTTAAGGCCTAGGAAAGCTCCTGTGTCCTGTGGGCAATGTAGGAGGATGCTTCAGGTCCCCTCGTTGCTCTGCAAACACTTTGCAAAGGAGCCCAAAACTCATCCAAGTTTTGCTGCCAGCTCCCTTACCCTGGGATCTGGAGGGTGAGAGCCCTCACCTTTCTGCTCCTGCCAGCCTATGCCAGCTCTACTTGCTGCTGATCGCCGGCCGGTGCCAGCACAGAGCAGTCAGAGCCAGGCCAGCATAGCCCATGCTGGCCTGAGAGCTGGGGCAGAAACCCAGCAGCCAGCACGGTTTGAGGGGTGCTGAGACTTTCCCTGCCTCCATGGGCAAAGCCAGAGATATCTGAAGTATGAATGCTCCCTCTCCACTCTGATCAAGACCCTACAGCTGGTTTTGAAGTGAACCTGAGCATCTGCTTGCATCTGCACCACACTGTTGTGGAGGACAGTGACTCCAGCAAATCTTCCCTAAAGGTGCTTCATGGCCACTGTTTGCACCCAGATCCCTTCATCTTCAGTGCTTCTTACCCTGGATTTTCAAGAAAACTGATCTTTATCAATGCAAATGCCGGGGATCTGGGCTGAAGCCATGGCAGGACATTGAGAGCAGGGAAGTGAGCAGAAAATTGAGTTCAGGGTCAGTTTGTTCTTTTCCAGGAGATTGAGAAGATCCTCTTGGACATCCCTTTTCAGTGACTGGGGGCTCCAGGGACCCTGCAGACCAGCATGCTTCCCAGCTGTTTTCACTCATTTTACAGATTTTCAGGGCATAGCACACATAAAACCACAGTATGGGGGGAATGATAGTAGAAAAGTCCAATTTTTCACATTTTCTCTTCAAATCCTTAATGACATACATTTAGAGAGACCCCAGAACCAACTATTTATTAAAACAGAGATTAAAACTGGCAGATTAAGCTGATTATGAGTTTACTCACACCTTCCTCTGCTCATGTGGTTGGTGATGAGCAGAAACATTTCCCAGAGGATGGCAGTGCTGGCTCTCCTGGCCTTGGCAGGGGACACAGGCAGGGTCTGATGTGTCTTCCTGCTTGCTTGGGGCCAAATGATGTAAATCAGCACAGTGCCACTGCGATCACATGAAACCAGGGCATGCAGATTTATGCCAGCTGCAGCCTGGTAATGCTGGATTTGGCCTCAGCAGTAGTGGGGCCAGCAGAGAGATGTGAGCAGCCTGCAGATGGGCCGTTGTTTGGGTCCAGCCCTGTTTGCACAGACTGTTCATCCTGTTTATCCAGGACAGAGGCAACTTCAAAGTGATGAGCACAGCCCCAGACTGTGCCATTAAGCCACCAGTGCTGCTGATTTCTCCTGTTTTTTTGCCAGTTCTTACCGCAAGAAAAGCTTGCCACTGGAAAAGCAAAAGCACCACACAGGCCTTTGACCCATCTGAGGTCTCTCTCACATGGCTTCTGCTACAATAACAGCTGAACATCCTTAACAGATTGCATTTGACCACTAGTCCCTTTTCCATATAACAGGCTTATGGAAAAATGTCCCTTTACCATCTTGAAATCAGATTTTTAATTAACCTTTTAGGTTTTCCACTTTAAGTAGTTTGACTTAAAACATTGGTGCATTTAATCTCCCTTTTCAGGTTTGGGATTTTCCAACAGGAAAAATGTGATTTCTGCAATATTGTCTCTGCAGCCAAGAAAAAAGAAAAAACAAAACCAGAACAAAACCAAACATGTCAAAACCATCCATCCACCTGTGGGCCAAGATGAACCATGATGGGAGACCTGCAGTGCTGAGGCACAGAGCTTTTTAGCCTGGGTATGCTACAGGTGCCAATGCAGAGCTGCTCCACCCAGGAATCGATGACCTGCCACGACATTGCTCAGGCAGTCAGTGCCCCAGCCACGCTGAGCACACACTTTACAGATGCTGTATGTGCCACAGCTGGAGGTTGGGTTTCAGTTGCATCCCAAGGGAGGACTGGCAACTGCAGCTGGGCCACTGGCTACCACCAGCCTTACTCAGGGCTCCCTGGTGACTCTTTGGACCATGTAAGTTCCATTTGCTGTGAGACAAACACACAGGAGAGGGATGCTGTGTCCTGGGACAGTAGGGATGGGGTTGCTGGTGAAGCACAGGGCTCAGCCCACACAGCAGAGCCCGGCACACTGCTAAACCCTGGAAAAGTGATGCCTGCAAGCTACATCACAGGTTTGGAGAGTGGCACTACGGGGTAGAGGGGAAGAGTGGCTGCAAAAGGCGTTCTGTGATGTAGGTTCCTCTGCTAGAGGCCTGGGATGGACCCAGCACTCCTGAGGTACTGATTTGGATTTCACCTGCCTTTGCACAGCCAGACATGCCACCACCATCCTAGCAGGGCAACAGCACCATCTACTGCTGTGAGAACCAGAAATGCTGCACAGGTCTGCTCCCTGCTGCTCCCCAGCAGCTGTTTTACTGAGCACAGCTCCACGCAGCGTATGACTTCTTCCCTGTCCTGGCCGTACCCTGTAACAGCTCCACATCCGTGGGAAAGTGGAGCCCTCTCCCACCAGAAAGGGCTGTGGCGAAGCGGTGTTTTTGTAGCAGTACAAATGTGCTCCCATTGAGGATAGAGCTATGGGGAGCATGGTGAGGGTACCCCATCTCCCACTCCAGACAGAATGCACAATGGACAGCCAGGAGTAGAGCAGCTTTCCTTTCCTCCCTGCCCAGGCTCCCCCTGAGCAGGTCCCTGCTGTCTTCCATGGAGCAACATAAAGGAAAAGTCTTGGTTGTATTTATTTGACCCACATTAAGGGACTTCTTCATGTCATTTGGGGCAGAGCTAGGATTTGAACAGAAACATGCCCTGCCCTGACCACAAGTCCCTCCTATCTGTCTCTTTGTTAGTTTTACAAAGCTAAGGGTGGAGCCTGTGAGCATTGCTCAAAGCTCCTTTGAGTCAAGGGTGTCTGTGGACAAGTCCCTCATGCACACACACACACACACACACACCCCTTGCGCTCTGAGCCTGAGGCAGAAGGTTTGGTCTCCTGTCACCCACAGCTTACTCTGTAGAAAATGAAGATATTAGCTTTATTCACAATTTTCTTTCACTGGCTCCTTTGAATGCCTGCAGCTGGTTGTCCTCTATCCTTGCAACTGCCCAGAGATGTCTGCTCAGGGCCTGAGATCCCAGCTAAGAGCCTGAGCTCACCGAGAGCTCTGTGACACTACGACAGCCAAAACCATGTGCTTTCTTCCACGTGCTGTAGTGAAATGATGTTGCTCGGAAAAGACCTTGCCCATCTACCTCCAACACCACCTTCCTCTTAGTTCTGGTGGCATGGGGTAAGGAGGAAGTATGGACGTGGGGCTGTGCATACGAGATGTCACAAGGGAGTGACACGCAAAGGGACAGAGGAGGGCACTGGGTGCTGGTGGGCAGGGAGACCTTCCATCCCCAGTGGGGAGGGTGAGAGGGAGATGGACACACGTGGTGGTGGACATGACCGCTGTGAGGACATGAGGAACAAACACAGGCAGGGTGCAGAGCTTTGGTGAACAGCAGTGCTAGAAGCAGCACAAGGTTGATGAACTGACCACCAACACACACCAGCTGGAAGACAAAAGTCAAACCATGACCTAGAAAGAGCTGGATGAGCCTTCTCATTCAGTAAAGCTGAGCTGCCCAGTCAGATTATGTCAGGAGGCTTTGCTGGTCCTGTTGTAACCCTGCTTTGTGCACCCCAACTGCCCCAGGGCTGGGTTCCTTTCCCTGGCCACCTCCTGCCTACACTACCTTACATATTATCCTATCCCATCCCATTGTCCTGCTGAGCCAGACAGTCCAGTGCGATGCAGGTGACCATAGGCATCTCTGAAATTGCCTGAGCTGCTCATGGTTCCCCAGACATGGCACTCGTGACCGAAGTGGGTTATATTACCTCCATCCCAGCTAAGGTTAATGGTCCATGGTGAGCTTGGTAAGCCCTGACTGGTGCACCGGCCCTAAGAAGCAAGTTTGGAGGGAGGGATGAGAAGGAAGGGGACCGAGGTAGGACTCATGGTTTCATTTCCTGACACTGTAGAGGGTGGTGACCTCTCACTGTCCAAAGGGTGTGGCGGTTGAATTAAATCTTTACTCACCTTTTGTGCACACCAGGAAGACAGCACCAGGCTGTGATGAGCAATGCAGGGCACATGATTCCCCAGAGAGCGATGTGCCCCAGCTGACGTAGCCCCACAGGGTTACACGCTGGCAGCCACATGGCCCCACCACTGTGCAAACACATCCCTGCAAGACAAATCACTGTGGATTTTCCACCACCCCTGCCACTGAGATGCTTGGGGCTCCCTTTGTCCCTGCGCAGGGGGACAGCGGTGTAACCCCTTCGGCTCTGGCTGCAGGGATGCATCTCTGCAAGCACCACCGTGTGTGCATGCGTTTGCCAGCAGGGAGCTCTGGTGAGGGGATGTCACTGGTGGGCTCAGGGACAGCCTGTCGCTACGTGGGCAGTGTCCCTAGGGAGATGCTGGCAGCATCGCGGTCCCCACCCCACGGCCCCGCGAGATGGCAGCAAGTGTCCACGGAGGAAATGAAGGAGCTGGAGGCTGCGAGCTGCTCTGCCTGGCTGCGGAAAGGAGCCAGGGAGGCTGTGGCTGGCCTGGGAGGGGGGTCGAGCCCCAGCTGGGGTGGGCAATGCACCCACAGCATCTGCATGAGGGACGGACTGGGAGGGATTCCCCATGGGGCAGACTCCATCACACGGGACATACCCCAGCCCTGGAGGGGCAGCAGCCATCCATAGTAAGTGTTTGTAAACCTGATTCAGGTTACCATGGTGTAAAGGGGGATGTTCAAAAGGCATTCCTGCCCACGCCCATGCCCAGAGCCTATGACCTGGCCCCTGCCTGCTCTCTGTCACCACAGCTTGGTCCTTGGGGCAGGAAGGAGGTGCCAGGGGCACTGTGAGGAGGCAAGTTTAGGGGGTGTGAGAAATGAATAGGGCCATGTGATGGGGTAGCTGGCTGAAGCACATGGCTGGATGTTCCCCAGCAGGGCAGAAGCAGCTCAGTTCAGCCTGGAGATGGTGCAGAACCAAGATGTGAAATGCATTCTGCTGCAGGTACTGAAATGAAGCCTTCTCACATCTATTTTTTTTTTTTTTTTACCCCAACTGCTCCTTTAGGCCAAATAACTCACCCCCTTGGACCTGCACTAGGGAACCCAAATCCACTCAACTCCCCCAGTTCCAGAGAATCTTTTCATCTGTTCAAAGGCTGGGTTGATGGGCCAAGGCCAACTGTATGAGGTTTAACAAAGCCAAGTGCCAGGTCCCACACTTTGGTCACAACAACCCCAGGCAGCGCTACAGGCTTGAGGCAGAGTGGCTGGAGAGCTGCCAGGAGGGAAAGGCCCTGGGGGTGCTGGGTGGCAGCGGCTGAACATGAGCCAGAAGTGTGCCCAGGTGGCCAAGGGGGCTAACAGCATCCTGGCTGGCATCAGGGATGGGATGGCCAGCAGGAGTAGGGAAGTGATTGTCCCCCTGCCCTGGGGTCTGGTGAGGCTGCACCTTGAGGACTGGGGTCAGTTTTGGACCCCTCACTACATGAAAGACACTGAGGGGCTGGAGCATGTCTAGAGAAGGGCAGCGGGATGGGGAAGGGTCTGGAGCACAAGTCAGATAAGGAGTGGCTGAGGGACCTGGGGGAGTTCAGTCTGGAGAAGAGGAGGCTGAGGGGAGACCTGATCGCTCTCTGCAACTACCTGACAGGAGGGGATGGGGAGGGGGGAGGTTGGTCTCTCCTCTCAAGCAACAATGACAGAACAAGAGGAAATGGCTCAGATTGCTCCAGGGGAGGTTTAGGTTTGATATTAGGAAAAATTTCTTCACCAAAAGGGTGGTCAGACATTGGAACAGGCTCTCCAGAGAGGTGGTGGAATCGCTGTCCCTGGGGGTGTTCAAAAGTGTGTAGATGTGGTGTTTGGTGACATGGTTTAGTAGACATGGTGGTGCTGAGTTGACAGTTGGACTTGGTGACCTTAGAGGTCTTTTCCAACCTTAAAGATTTTATAATCTATGATTCTATGATGTAAATATTCTCTGGACACCCTCAAAACATCTGGGTCCTTTGGCCCAGGTTCCCAGATCAATGGGAACCCCCCTCACCCCGCTACCCCAGGACTCGGACGTTGTGCTCAGCTAACATATCCACTTCTCATCAAGAGGTGAGGATGGACCACAGACTAGGATGCTGAGCTCATCCCACCTCTGCCCCTCTCTGCCTCTCTGCCCCTGCCCAGCCTTTTACCCACTGCACCTTACTGAAGAGCTCCATAACCTGTCCCATGCCTACCTTCCACTGGCTAGAGGTCTACATAGAGCTGAATTAAAGGACTTCATCTTGACAAACAGCCCCGGGTCTTCCTGCCTGAGCTCTTCACATCTGGATCAGCTGGTTTACCTCCACCCTGACCCACGGCCCTTCTGGATGCTCCTCCTCCCCTTCCAGCCCCACGTACTGCCCAGGGATGCTCTGGGCACAAGAGCCCACAACCCTTATGGTTGTCATGGTTTAACCCCAGCTGGAAACTCAGCCCCATGCAGTCACTCGCTCACCTCCCCACAGTGGGATGGGGGAGAGAATTGGAAGAGTAAAAGTGAGAAAACTCCTGGGTTGAGATAAAGACAGTTTGATAGGTAAAGCAAAAGCTGCACACACAAGGAAAGCAAAACAAGGAACTCATTCACCATTGCCCATGGGCAGGCAGGTGTTCAGTCACCCCCAGGAAAGCAGGGCTCTGTCACGTGTCAAAGTTACTTGGGAAGACAAACGCCACCACCCCTAACATCACCCCCCTTCTTCCTCTTCCACCAACCCCTTATATGCTCATCATGACATCTGTCCCGATCCACTCGGTGGGTGTAAGGGAGAAGTAATTTTTAATTCTCTGTGCGGTAATCAGGAGTAATGACAATTACTCTAGAGGTTTAAACAAACTACAAATTTACTAAAACTCATCAGAACTCCAGAAGACAGAGGCTTGGCAAAGGTTATAACAACAGTTAAACTCAGGGGAATCACGAGAGACAACGGCCTAGCAAAACTTGTGAGGAGATTACCTTAGTGTGCTGAAAATGAAGTTAGAGACAGAGAGAGAGAAAAGGAAAGAGAGAGAAAGAAATATAAGATAAGAGATATCACCATCCTGGGTCCAGCGACATTCTGGGCTTGTAGTTTTGGTCCTCAGGTGGCAGGCGCGCACCAAAAGCTCGTGTTTTCCCCTTTTTATAACCCAAAGTGCCCAGCCCATAGGTGGGGGTTTGTCATCACTGCACAGTCACAGTATGAGCTCAGGAATGTTCCAGAAATTAGTCGGTGGGTTATGGGGGTCTCAGGGGGTCTCACTGTCTCCCCCCACTTCAGGTTGAGTGCGTTACGGCCCCTCACAAGCACGCACGCACAGGAGGTAGCTGGGCTTTATCAGGGCGTTTCAGGGAGAGGAGAAGGGGCTCACAAGTTGGTACCCTGTCTCCTGCAGGCTCTGTCCTTGGTCAAGACAGATGTGTGCCACATTCTCTCATTATCAGTCCATCCCTGCTTGTGTCAAGATGAATATTTGGGACATTCATTTGCTATCAGAGCCTCACAACATCATATGGTGTGGAACATTCCTTTGGTCACTGGGGTCAGCTGTCCCGGCTGTGTCCCCTCCCAACTCCCTGTGCACCCCCAGCCCACACACTGATGGGATAGTGTGAGGAGCAGAGAAGGCCTTTGCTCTGTGTGAGCCCTGCTCAGCAGGAACAAAAACATCTCTCTGCTATCAACGCTGCTTCCAGCACAAATCCAAAACGCAGCCTCGTACCAGCTACTGTGAAGAAAATTAACTCTATCCCAGCCAAAACAAGCACAGTGGGGCATGCCCCCATGAAAGCTCCACAACTACTTGTCCATCCCACCCCATCTCACTTTCTCATCCTTTCTGTGGTACAGCTTAGGTACTGTTACTTACTGAACCAAACCAACAAAGGGCCCTCAGGGATGGAGGCAGACCCACTGATGCTGGAACCCAGTCCTGGCTGCCAGTAATGTCTCTATCAGGCTGGATCCCTTCCCTGTAGCAAGTGGATTCACACTGATGTAAGAGGGTATTTAAGTTTGGCTGTGTGTTCATGAAAGGAGGCAGTATGCCAGAGCCACCTCCCTCTTCCATCCCCCTCCTTGTAATGGACTCAGGATGTTAATTAATAGCTAATTGCTCATATCTTGCATCCCTCTAATGTCTCAGCAAGGAGTCTAAAAGTGCTTTGCAGACACTGGCTATGATTCCCCACTTTGAGATTGTAGAAATTGCAACCCAGAGATGTTTCAGAAATTTGTTGGTGATTCAAGACTGGATCAGAAACTGCCCTTAGTCCTGGATCCCTGCTTCAAGCATGGACCCACCCTGCCTCTCCTGCCACGCCACGCCGCTGGACTCCTCCCAGACTGCAGCCTTTTATAAAACCCTCCCAGGCAAGCTGTCTAGAAGTCAGCCTTGCAGGGACCTGAGAGAGGGAAACAAAGAGTTAAGCAATATACTGATAGACTGGTGAGCTCATCAGAGCTGGGATACACTCCATTGTTTATTAGACTGTTAACAGAGTTCAGTAGACAATATCCAGAAGGATGTGAGGCTGGGACTGAACCTGGCTTAGAAGAGCGGGACTTTCTGCTGCAACCTGTCCCACAATCAGTGGGGTGGGCAGTCATCCCTCACCACTCACCACGTAAGTAGGATGGATTTCCATGGGTTTGGATCTGGGGATGGTGGAAAGGGAGAGGGTATATAGCATGGCAAGGCTGGGGATCATCCTCTCACTGAGACCTGGAAAGGGACTTGCAGGTGTTATTTGCTCAGCAGGACGCTGAGCGTGTTGCTGGGACCATCTAAACTGTGGGCATGCTGGAAAGCTTCTCCCAAGGGATGCAGGCGGCTGGGCCCAACCCAGCTCCACTACACCAGCAAATGGACACTGGCTCCATCTCAATTTACGTCCAGGATCTGAAAGAACTTGTAGGTGATGTGAAATTCCCCGACACGTCGCCTTATTTCTCCGCCCCGGTCTCACAGTGGAGGCAGTCAGTCTCCAGAACGGCTGCCCACATAGCCACTGCCAGCCGCCTCCTTGCTCCGGAGCAAGCAGGGGTGTGGGGACAGGAGCAGAAAGGATGGGGCTTTAGTACTGATGCCTGGCACCAATGCAACTCTCCCTGTCTTCTCTCACAGCAGAGCCCACTCAGCCATTTCGGGCTGACACACAGTGACAGAAAGCTGGATACTCCGAGCTGCTCCTCCTGTGCCTGCAGGAACCAGTGGCTGGCTTCCTCCACTGGGTGCTCAGGGGATGTTTAGTGCAAGCTGCAGCCTCACCTCCTCCAGCAAGCCGCTACCTACCAGTGACAGCTGGGACAACAGAGGCACAGCATGGTGAGTGGGCTCTTGGCCCTCAGTCCCTTCCCGGGGATTCCCTGTCCCAACATCCAGATAAGGAATGGGGTACTGCCCCCCATCGGCACCTCCCCAGCTGCAGGTCCCCCGAGGCAGGCGTGTGGCTGTGGGGCTTGAGCTCTTTGCGGGATGGCTGCAGGCAGGGCAGGTCCCCCACCTCCACCAGGAAGCAGCCCTGCAGTGCCCAGGTTACTCAGTGTCTTGGGGACCTCAGGCATGCTGGCTCACTGAATATACATCTCACTCCCGTTCTCTTTGTACCAGGTTGGTAGCCACTCTCAATTCAATTTGGCCAGTGCTAAACGTCTGACAAGTTTCTGCAAAGTGCATGCATGCACATGTCCGTCAGCTCAGCAGCCCCCTTTTCCACCCCCATCATGGTCACGCGAGTGCTCTAGAGCAGCTAACTACTTCCCCTGACAAACACAGACCCACTACTGTCATCTGGGCGGGGTCCTGATATGGTCCTGTTAAACAGCAGGACTGATAAAAGAGTCAGACTGAGACGTCCCAGAGCAGCAGGAAAAGCCATGCCCCCAAAAGCCCTTCTCAGTTTTCCTCTACACCCCAACATTACAGTTTCCTCCCAGCTGGCACCTACCAGTGAAGATTTTGCTGCCCACCCATTGGGATTGCAGGCAAGACACACCTTCTGGCTGAAGGACAAACAAACCGTTTGGGTCTTGCCCCAAAACTTTGCAGAGCACCTGATGCTGCTGTTTGCCAGGGGACCGTCCCAAGTCATCTAGAGTTCACTGGAAACCCCAGAGAACCATGGGGCAGTGGGGAGCATCTGGGGGTCCCTCTCTGCAGAACAGCTTGTGGCTTTGGCGGGGCAGTATCTAGATCTTAGGTGGCCAGGCTGGGAAAGCGTGTGCACATCTGTGTTGAGGTGACTTCCACACAACTGACCTATAGCACTGGAGCTGCCATTCACCCAAGTCCATTGGTGGTCCTGGTGCCAGGCAGACCAGAGCTAACTCACTTTGTCTGCTTGGGGACGTCTGGCAGGGTCTGAGCCCTGCGGAAAAGTCTGGACAGGTCTGGCCCTCAATCCAGACTGGTCTCTGTCTCTCAGGACAAACCACATCCACGGAGTGCAGAGCTCACTTAGTTTTTTTCCTCAAAACTTTATTTTCCATGATGGTTGATTCCCAGAGGGATGTGAGGCTGCAGGTGAACCTGGCTTAGGAGAGCAGGAGCTTCCCCAGCAGCACCAGTAAATGGGCCCCAGTGGATGTCAGAAATCAATCACCACACAAAGCACCAGAACAGCAAAAGGAGGAGAAATAGAATCACATGATGCTCTTCCTTATGGAGGGGGGAAAGAAAGGGGTGTTAGCTCCACTGTCAGCAGCTGCCCAAGATTCCAGGGGCAGCAGCGCACCACCATGCATGAAATCTGAGATGTGCTCTGGAAGCATTTTCAAGCCAGCAAACAGTCATCTGCTGACGCTGTCCTTACAACAATAATGATTTAAAAAATTGGGAGAAATCTGATAGCATTATCCTGCCAGGCTGCTCAGTACAACCATCGCATCTTCAAATATGAGCACATCTGTAAGGAATTAGGGATGGGGCATGGGCAGAGCAAGAACTGAAATCACATTAGCCCTCCCAAGAGCTGCAGATACATGCAGTGCTCACAAATTCCTGGCCACTTGCAGTGAGTGAAATCCTTCACTAGCTATCGGTGGGGAAAAGTGTGACCAAAAAAGCATGAGCTGCCAGGAAGTGCCAGAAAAATTATCAATGCCTGGGAACTGTGGTGCAAGGGGTGGTTTTGCGAGAAAATAGAAGGGGGAAAAAAATCCACTGTAGTATAAATGCAAACCTGAGAGGAAGATGATGGTTTCTGCAGGAGCCTGGCATTAATGACCTGCAAAATGAAGAGGAAGGGGCTTTGCAGAGCTCAGAGTACCCCTGGATGTGGAGGCAGCGCAGCAGCACACAGGCAGTCAGGTGCCTGAAAGATGGGGCAGGACAGACTGCATTAGCTGCTAGAATATGAGATCTGGGCATTATTCCAGAGAAGAAAGCAAATTTCCAACCACAAAGCCAAATTAAAATTATACAGTGGCTTGATCATAAGACCTCTCCACAATGGACGTTACAAGGAGAAAGCCAAGAAATGCCACAAATACCTAGGATGAAACATCAGAAAGAGCCTTGCAAAATATTTGCGCTAGAAGAGGGGAACCAGAACCCAGCAACGCTAACAGCGCAGCTGGTGGACAGTCTGCACGCACCAGCCAAGCAAGAAATTATCCATGATCTGGGCACATGTCTGCAAAACTGCAGCTGGTGTTTTGGTTTTTGTTTTGGGTTTTTTGAGGGCTGGGCTGACTCCAGCAGGCTGTATTGGTGGAAGCAGAGCAAAGGTATTGGTCCACACAGAGGATGGTCTCCTCAGAGCACTGGACATTGCTGTCAGCATTTGTTTTTTGTCTCAGGAGCCTGTGGCTGCCTGGTGCTACAACTTACAGAAGCAGTGAGTTGAACTGCTTCACAGAAGCTGACAGCAGAAGAAGTTGTACCCAATCACTTGTACGTCTAACACGGCTATAGCTGTCAAAATAACCTCTCATGGCAGGTCATGCTTCTCCAAACCCAATGCTCCACAGCAATCAGTCCAGCTTGCAGAGAGAGGATTACCAGCTCAAAAGGAAGAGAAACAGCAACAGAGCTTGCTACTCTGACCAAATTTACCTGCCTTGTCAAATGCTTGATTATTCCTGATCAAGTGCTGTAGAATATACATCAGGATGGCAGAAATGTACACCCTCCTCTGCCCCCATCTGTCCAGAGAAGGGTGACAGCTGTGGATGGGATGTTTCTGTTGCTCTTGGCTTTTGTTTTTCACATGTTGGTCCAAGTTTGGCAAACCTGAAACATCACAAAATACATCGATTGCACCAGCTCTGCATTTCTGCAACAGTGTCTGTTTGAGGGGGACTAAATTGAAAAATTACATCAGTTTCTTTTCAGAATAAACCACAAAACTTGACAGGGGACACAGGTGAAAGGATGAGGGAGATGCTGGCTGGCACCCAGCCATCAGCATCCCTAGATGGGCACTGGGCCCAGTATGGCCCAAATACAGGCAGGTTTCCTTAAGACGGTGCCTCTGGAGCTGTGCCAGCTTTGTAGCCTCTGTGCGGCTACACTTACGTGGTTCATGCTCTTACATTGATCAGCAGCAACGGGAAATGAGCCGGGGCTGCTGAGCTTCATGCTCATCTCATCTAAACCTCGTTGCTGCCCGCTGCAGCCACAGAACTTCCAGTAGGATAGACAGGATGCAAATACAGCCCAATATTGCCCATGATGTGCACCTCCTGGTGAGCCATCCCACGAGCCAGCACAGGGTCTGGGTGCAGCCAGGAATGAACTGAGCAAACACGGAGCCTGCGGTGCTGTGTGTGCCAAAGGAGGGCAGAAGCAGTTTAAATAAACTGCTCCGGATCAAACCACGTGTGGTGCTTAGAAAGAGTGGCAGCTCAAGCAGGAGTTCACTTTGCAAAACAAATCTGATTCTTGGATGCATGGACCCATGGTCCCGGCCTCTCCCACCCTCCTCAGCCCTGGTACCTGCATGGGTTCATCTCTGCTGAACTTCCCAGCAGCAGGGCAGATGGTGCATCAGGAGCACTCCCCACTCCAGCCTCCTGCACTTGCCTCCTCAGCAAAGCCCTAAGGAAATAGTGGTTGACATAATGCTCATCCCTTCCCATTTACCATAATGATTTCTCTGTGCTAAAGACATCTTGTTTCTGGGAAAACATATTTCCTCCTTGAGTTGGTGAAAAAATAATGCCCCAAAAAGCCACACTGCTGGCCTAGCCATTGCAAGGCATAGTGTTTCAGTATGCTTCTGCTGCTGAGCCCCAGAGCTCTCCTGCGGCAGCCTGTCCCAGCTTACAGCTGGAGAAATATTTCCTGTGTGACAAGCACTTCCCCATCTCTCATCTGTGCATCTCAATAGGAAACAAAAAGCTCCTGTCGTGTGGCTACTAAAAGGCTGGCATGTCTAGGCTGGATGTTGCAGTGAGGAACATCCAGCAGCGGGATCCCGAAGGAGTCGCTCAGCCTGTGGGAGGGTGCTTTCTGCTCTCCCACTGAGCAGTCCTGACGCGGCACACCTGTGCCTCAGTTTCCCCACCTGTAAGAGAGGCATGACCATGCCACAAAGTGCTGAGGTGTAATTTGGGATCTGGGAGGGAAAGCAGGTCTGGGGATACAGAGTCCTTTCCCACGGACAGCATTACCATCCCTGCTTCCAGCACCCTGAAACTTGTCTGAAAGCAGCCAAGAGCCCTGGAAGGCTCAGTGTATCAGCTTCCAATGTATATCTAGTCATCCCACCACTGACTCCCTGTGAGACCTGGAAGGTCTAAGGTCAGGGGCATGGGCTATGGAAGTCCCAGTGTCCATGGATGGGCAGTGGGACTTCATAGTGATCCTAGTGAGGCATTGGAACAGGCTCCCCAGAGAGGAGGTTGAATCGTCGTCCCTGGAGATGTTCAAAAAATGCATAGATGCAGCGCTCCAGGACATGGTCTAGCAGGCAGGGTGGTGTTAGGTTGACGGTTGGACTTGATGATCTCAGAGGTCCTTTCCAACCTTAGTGATTCTATGATTCTGTGGTTCTCAGTCCAGTCTACCTGCGGGACCCCGTTACCTACATTTCATTGCTGTCATAGGTGTGATGCTCTTGTGTCTCTGCAGTGACCCACAAAGCCTTCTTCACTTTCATTTGACTTGGCACTGATTAATGGCAAGCACCCAATCCATCCTTCATCTCTAGCCCTGCTCTGCTCTTTCTCTTTTCTCCACCTCAGGTCTCCTCCTCAGATCCTGTCACCATGGAAATTCCTCCCAAGAGCCCTGATGGGAGTGAGAAGTCTCCTCAGTCCAAGGAGCTGATGACCAGTAACACAGCCAGCACCCTTTGCATCAGCTCCCGGAGTGAGTCTGTCTGGACCAGCACATCCAGAAGCAAGTGGGACATCTACCACAAGCCCGTCATTGTCGTGTCTGTGGGAGCAGCTGTCTTCCTCTTCGGGATTGTCATCACGAGCCTGTCTTGCATCCAAATCAAGAACAAGAACGTTTACAAAATGTGTGGCCCGGCTTTCCTGTCCTTGGGACTGATGCTCCTTGTTTGTGGCCTTGTCTGGATCCCGATCATCCGGAAGAAGCAGAAGCAGAGGCAGAAGTCACAGTTTCTGCAGAGCCTCAAGTCCTTCTTCTTTAACCGCTGAGGGCAGCCCAAGACCTTCACGGAAAATGTCCCCTCCCCTCTACCTACCTGTGTTGGTTACTCATAGAAAGAAACATTTTCTTGTACTCTCATAGGATTTCAACCAAACAAGTCTCTTCCCTACAGGTGAAATGCACTGTATCAGTCTCCAGTGTGAAAATGAACTTTTGTATTTCATCCACCCAACCCCAGAATAAAAGAAAGCAGGATTTTGCAGCCAAGCCCAGCAAGGTAAGTCCAAGCTTTATGCATCTCCCTCCTCTCCAATAAGCAACCCAACATCACATATTGGGAAAAGCTCCTAAGTAACCTGGATCCACCCAGTAGCTTCTGCAAGATATGTCAGCAGAGAGGAGCCAACTGACTACAGAGTCTGAGTAAAACCTGCTGTGAACACTGCTGACTGCACACCACAGTTCAGGTGTAGAAACTGGGAGGCCAGAGGTGGTTCATCCAGTTAGCGGAGAGGAGAAGCAGTGACACGTAGTTCCAGACCCTTTTGTATCAGAGGAGGCCACCAGAACAGGCAACACACATCACCAAAGCAGAGGAGGGGCAGTGATGCCCATGGCCAGGACTTCCCTGTCACTGATGTGTTGCAACGGCTGGCTGAGACATGGATGCAAGCTGGAGCTCACTCCTTGCTCAGCATGAAGCAGTCACAAGGTTTATTTAAGGATGAAGGCAAGGAGCAGCATGACAAGCAGCATTTTTTTGCTCCCTCTGGCAGAGGGTGTTTAAGAAGGGCTGTTCCTCCAGGCCTGCAGGGCCAAAGTTGTTTTGCAGCATTTGCCCATTTGCACCGCTGTTGTCTGCCAGAGCCACCCACAAACCCTGAGCGTCAGCCTATTCACGCAACCAGAATTGGACCGCAGGCAAAAGAGACAGGTTCATTATCTCCACCACTCTATCTCTGCCTTTAATAAATGTGTGCCCTGAGGCAATGCACCAAGGAAAACACAGATCCTTTCTGCATGGTTTTTGCTTTAATTTTATCTTTTCAGCAGGCCTGACTTACTTTGAAAGACAAATTTGAAAAGCAGATTCTCAGTCTGAAGAACTGGCCTCAGTCTGGACAGCAAAAGCTGGATTGATAGAAATAGGCCATAATGTCCAGCTCCCAATTCTGGGTTCAGGCACTGATGAGAGTCTGATTTTTCAGAAGTGCCGGTCCAGTCTGGATCCCAGGGTGGCCCTTTGTCAGTCTGGTGAGACTCTCCAGCGCAGCAAGTGCTGGCTCAAAGGCTCTGACACCCGCTGCAGGGTGAGGATGTGGTCAGAGCTGATCAGAAACAGAAGAGGAACACAGAAGAGAAGACCCCACCAAGCTCCTCTTTGTAGTCTGCACCGTCGCAGGGAAGCTGAGGCAGCCCCGTTGCTCTTCCAAGTGCCGTGGGAGGCAGATGCTGGCAGGGTGTGCACTGAGAGAATTTGCAATGTTTTTGCACTTTGCTTTCAGACAGACAGGGTATGGTATCCTCTGTCAATTACTGATGAAACGAAGATGATGTAAGCCCTTAGCTTTATCTAACACAGTAGCCCACATCTACCAACAGGTCCCAAGGAACTCTGGAGAAAAGCACAAGAAATGGGGCATGCAAATAATAGCCCTTCTCCTGTTTAATGTCCACCCACCTAACAGCAGCAGACAGCCAAGGCAGAGGTTGCTCCAGACTGCTGTTTAACGGTCACTGATACAGCCAACTTGTCCACTCCTCCTGTTTCACCCACCTTTTAAAATCAGTTTGTACTTTCAGTCTCTGCAACATCCTGGAGCCACACGTCCTTCAAACTCTCTAATTTGCCAGACACACTGGCAACTCTGCATGGCATCAGGAGACACAGCAAAAACAGAGGGTAACAGATCCTGCTGCTCCAGGCCAGCAGGAACCTAGCAGGTCAGTTAAAACAGAGATGTGTTCGCTGTAGTCAAGGATCAAGAAGCTGTAGGAACTGTGCTCAAGGCCAAGACCTGATTCCCTACAGGGAAATATTTAACCTCCTCCTGGCCATTGCTGGATGAACTTCTAGATTTCTGAAACTGGTGTCACATGAACATTTCTGCCTGTAAATATGGTCCAGGGTGCCCATGGCCCAAAGCCTTCAAGCTTTGTGTGTTACCACAATCTGGCTAACAGGATTAATCAGAGAGCTTGGGCTCACCTTGACACTGCTTCCAGGCTCCCACCAGTATGTGATCAGTGCCATGCACATGGAGATCCCCTCCACCAGTTTTGGAGGGCTTGAGGAGACAGCTCCCGGCGGGCAGCTGACACTGCTGGATTACGAGTATTTGAGCGACACACGTCCCTTTGCCCCGGGCTCAACCTGGCCCTGAGTTTTGTTTCCTGGGTAGTTCAGACATGTGTGTCCCTGGCCAGCTGGTGCCAGGTTTGTGAATGGGGCAAACCAGGTGTATGATCTGGCGCTGGAGCCAGTAAGCCTCTGCTCCTCAGCCATTCATCATGCCGTGCAATGCTTTGTTTATTTGCAAATCCTGACTTGGCACTGGGCAGCAGCCTCTATTGATTGAGCTGCAACAGGCAGAGGACACTCACGCAAAACTCCTGCTCGGAGGACAGCTGCAGTCAGAAGAGCAGACAAACATCAGGACTCATGAGGGGGAAGTCACAGAGCAACATGAAGAGCATGACCAGGTCCTGGCTGGCTACAGCCTCCAGATCTGGTTATAGACAGGCGTCCTAAAACTACACAGTCTGGAGGAGGCACCTGGGAATGGACCCTGCTGCAAACAGCTCTGCTGTGGCAATATCTGCTCAGCCTGGGCTAGCTGACCAAAGGGAGGTGATAGGAGTACTAGAAGTACCAAACTCCTGAAAAGAGGGAGCAGGGATCCTGCTCTTCATGTCTCATGACCAAGGATAAGGAGGCAGTCAGTGAAATATTAATAGAATAAGAAGTCACTGAGACCAAGATTCTAATGGTATTCCAGACTGGTCATTTATAACAAGAATATTAGGTTTAATTAAAGCAAAAATTTCACAAGGGACTTTCATGTTTCTGCTCTGATCTCACATTCATTGTTTTGTGCCTGCTGGTAGAGAGGGGAGGCTGCATTATAAGAAGTTTGGGGCAGATGATGGTGTGGCATCCCAGGGCCACCATGCGGGGGGCTCATTCCAGACGTTGGGAGGAGGAAAAGCAGGGCTGCTGCTGCTGGTTTGTGTGGGTGCTCAGTGGACACTTCTGTTGGGGTGTGAGGAGCATGTGGGTGGCACGAGAAAGTGCCTGGCAAGAGGATGGAGCCTGCCCAGATCAGGGTAGAGGCAATAGCCCAAGGATCAGCAAAGCTTGCTGAAAAGAGGAACTGGCATTTATCAGGTGGATCTTACCATTTGCTGCCCAGATCTCCGGGAGAACAGTGAGGTAAAGGGAGAGAAATGTTAACTGAGGGAAAGCTAGATTAACAGCTTAAAGATCAACATGCAGATCTAAGTCCAGCAACAGAATGGAAACTCTCCACTTTGTTTCATGGGTTATAGATGACTGATTACTGCTGGGAAGTTGGGTGCACTTTGCATTTGTGCATGCAATGCAAAGAGCTCCCAGCACTGGGAAATGCATCATTCTCTCGAAGGGAGAGAGGCTAGGCTGGAGCAACTTAGGGAAACAGAGATGCAGGGTATCCTGGAGGCTGTTCACAAGGGTTTCATTAGGATCTGACATAAAATGCATGCCAGCAAAACTCCACAAGGCTGCCAAAAAGTGAAATCCTGCCTCTGTGCTGCTGACCAGTGAACTTCCACATCCCTGTGATGTGGGAGGCTGCAGAGCAGAGTGTATCCGTGGATTCCAAACAGCTTTATGGACAACACATCAAAAAGGAGACAGCAGAAGCAACAGAGAGGGATATGCTCTCTCACTTCTGTAACACAATATTGCTGGATGCTGGAGAATTCCACAGGGAGCAGATGGCAGAAAGGGCTGGGCTCACGTGGTGTCTCCTCCTGCCATTGCTGGAGTCAGCACTGGGCTAGAGGGACCTTTGATCTGATCATAGGGCAGTTCGTGTCTTTGGGTCATTCCCATGCACCCGCAAAGCACTGTTTAACTGCTCCCCAATATTCCTCTCTACTCCCACTGAAGCCTGTTTGAATCCCAGTGTGATGGTTTGGATCAGATGAAAGAAAACTATGTTTTAAGGAAATATCATGTTATCCAGCAAACATAATTACATCCAGCTCTCACTAAAGCAATCTTAGAGGCGATCTGCTAGCTTCCCCTGTTCTATAAAAAGAACAGGAAATCCATTACAAAATTCATTATCTCTGCAGAGCAGTTTGAAGAGGAAACATATCTCCTGCATCTCAAAGGTCAGACCCCAGCAAACCCGCAGAGCAGGCTCTGCTGCCGCATGACGCCCTGCAGCAGGGAGTCTACAACAGCTTCTTCATTCCTCCACTTCGACACAAGTTAAACCTCCCAAAGATACTGCACATCCATGTTGCACACCTCTCTATGAGGATGTTAAATTGTGGTTTATCTCACTTCATGTTAACTGGATTCATCCTTGGTGTAACCTGCAGATTTCTGCAGCTGCTACTGGGAACTGCACTAACACTAACCTCCCTCCCCTGGGCTATAAATGATTTAACTGTGGAAGGAAGCAGGTGACCACTGGTGTCTGTAAGTGCACATATATGTTCCCCTGAGCGCTTCCACCCATCCTTTCTGGAAACACAGCCAAGGGCTCGGGGTACTGCAGGTGCTGATATACCACGTTTCAGACTCATGTCTGTGTCTGGGTATTAGCTGGGCGACCAGTACAGCATGCAGCCTGAAATGCTGCTGGTACTTCCCTGCACCCTAAGGAGCAGATGACATCCCACCGGGATGGACTGCAATCACCCATTGCTCACTCAAAGCCAGCAGAAACCTTGCCTGACCTTAATGAGTGGTAATGAGAGCAATAGCTTTCAGAGGACTGTCAGTGCTCACAGTGAGATAGAAACCCTACAAAAAAACCCCAACCCAATCCTTCCTATACTCACACTAGGTGTTAGGCACATGGAAACTATCAAACCACTCAGACTTGCACCATGGCACCCCTGAGGAGGGTGCAGGAAAGCTGTGAGAGGCAGATGTGAGCGAACATGCCCCAGCTTTGCCCCTTTAACCTCACTAAGGGAGGAGAGGGAGTGCTGAAGCAAGGCTTTTGCCCAAACCATGTCAGAGATGGTAAATCTGGTTATTTCTCACTCAGATGTGGTACTGCTGTGACCCGGGTGTTTCCAGGGGAGGAAATGCCTCCAGCCACTCAGTTGCTCAGAGCTGCCCAGGCACGCATGTGACGTCCCAGCCAGGGCTGGGAGTTCCCCTGGCTGGGACTGGGTGCTGCAGCAACAAAAGTAGTTGTGTTTTTTCTTCTTGTTTTTCTTCCACTCAACCAGAATATCAGGTTGCAACAGAATCCAGCTCCAAAATTGAAACTGTTTACTTTGACTGTTCTGACCCAGGATATTCAAAGCTCTGCTCCTCTGCACGCACCAGCATCAGGGATGGTAAAACTCCTGTTCTCTGCATTATGGGTTTTGCTGCATCCAGGCCACCATAAACACTGAAGGTTCAGAGGCTTCAGAGTCTCCATCCCAGCCTCCATTGTCAGCATGCCTGTGAAGGAAATACCATGAATCCCAGCCTGCTCCCAGTATGGCTGCTGCAGCCTGGTTTTACCCTGGCCTGAACCCCCAGTCCTGCCATGAATCCCTGAACCACCATGGTGGAGGGGCACTCAGGACACCAGCAAGAAGCAGTTGAAAATGCCATGTCCTCCCCTCATTTTTCTTGCTTTCAAGACCTGTTTGGGCCCCATTAGGTATTATAAAACTTTCAAGTCCTTCCCATTCTGGGGGTGCAGGAGAAAAGGCTGGGGTGGGGTGGGGATAGGGCTGATGTGAGAGAGCGGTGCAGTCTATCACGAAAAGAGCTGTCAGGGAAAGCTGTCTCCCTTCCTTCCTTCCTTCCTTCCTTCCTTCCTTCCTTCCTTCCTTCCTT
>VWZZ01001564.1:31251-46084 GCA_013399095.1 Psophia crepitans
CTTACTTCCTTCCTTCCTTCCTTCCTTCCTTCCTGTATACATTCCCCACAGAGATAGAAGTTGATTTTAATCCCTGGACAGTTAAGGCAGCCTGACGATTATGGGTGCTGTGTGGTTTCAGCCCATGCCAGCCAGCCCTAGAGGCACGCACTGCAGTTGCCTGCAGCATCACCCACCACTGGGACATAGTTTTTTCCTCTCCCTGCAGATTTGGAGCAGGCTGGCTCATACTGGAGGAAGTAGTGGGACTTTCCCCTCCTCTGCTCCTTCCTTGTCACCTCCTGCAGAGAATGTGTCTGTGTCTCTGATTCTGGGCAAAGCCCTTAGAGGAGTCCTCAGCCAGGCTTAGCTCCTGCCCAGCCTCCTGCCTGTCTTCTCTAGGTGGAAGGAAATATTTCATTGGAAAGTTCTTTTGTGTCCTTTGCCCTCACAAAGTTTAAAGCTGAGCACAGGCATGGGAAGGACAAACTGTTTGCAGAGCTGAAAGTAACTCTGAAAGTCTCTGCTGGGTGCAGGTTACAAAAATCGTGCTTCAGACTCCTCAGGTTGTCCTTGGACAAGGTACAAAACAAGGAGGAAGGGAAGGAGATGGGAGCTTGGGTCTTCCACACTTGGTGACATGCTGGAAGCATTAAGCTGGAGAATTTAAGGGAAGATGCAGCTCTGGAGTATGTCCTGCCTGATTTGGGAGGGGCCAAAGGACTCAGAAGGGTCCCTTGTCTGCAAATATGTGTATCCATGGGATAGCCAGTATTTTGGGAAAGGGTCTCCAGGGAAAGCACTTGGGGGGGAAGCTCCTCAGGGTTGTGGGCTCTTGATGTATGGCTGAAATCAGGAGACACCAACAGCCCCAGAGCCAATGCTGGCACATCACGGGGATTTCCTAGGGCAGCAGGCCTGGTTCCTGGCATGCTTTTGCCATCTTCAACAGCATTAAGAACCAGAAACCCCGAGAGGCACATAATCAACAGCGCCTTCTGCTAAAAGCAGCAGTCCCCGCTCTTCTGAGAAGACCAGCAATCACTGCTGAGGCAGGCCCTGCAGGTAAATGGGAAGCAGGTCACTAGTCTTGCCCTTTGAAAGGCACTGCGTGCATGTGACACTGCCTCTGCTACGGCACGACTGGGTGGCATGTCTGCTTGAGAGACCAAGGCATTAGTGATGGGCCCTGATGGCTCCCACTTCAAATCCTTGCTGGCAAAAGCTGCAACCCCTCCCTCTGCCCAGTGACAATAACTGACTCTGTGGTTACAGCCATCGTTTGGTGCACGGGGTCCCCCCTCAGCTTGGTGGGGAGGGGAGGCTGCAGGTCTGTCTGGTTTTTGCGACTACTGTGGGTGCTCTCCCAGCCCCAGCTGGATCTGCAGGGTTGGAGGTGTGGGGTGTCAAGTGCGGGGTCCAGTTTGCACCCCACCTATCCTTATGCCTGGACTTAGGGTCCCACTTTGGGCTGCTGTATCCATGGATTATGCCAAGTTTTGCACAGTGCTTGGGGTTGGGATAAGCCAGCAAACCTCCTCCCAGTTCTGCCTGCCTTCCACCCCCAAATGTAGCCTAAATCCAGGTCTTTGAATTCCAGTATAGGGAAGAGGTGGCTGAAAATCGCAGGTGAGTGTAACCAACACTGCCAGCATATTCCTCAGCTCATCATACCCATTTGCTGGTCACTCGTGCCGGGGAAGGAGCTTCTGCCCAAGGCAAGCAGCACTGTGCACAGCCAATTGCATCAGGTCAGCAGAGAAGCGGGCAGATAAGCTGTCCCCAGGGCACTGCTGCTGCGTGAGCTCATCAGCCCTTCGTCTGCTCACAGAGTGGGTGTGAGTCTAAGCCAGCTCTTGCCTGCTAAATCTGTTGCAATGGTTTTACAGCCATGCCTGCCAGCACTGGTGGATGCTGCTGTGCAGGTCAGACCCCAGCACTGCCCCTCTCCCACTCCTGCCACACAGATCTTGCAGATGGGACTGCACAGGAGCATTTCCGGCTGCTGGCCGCTCCTGGGGTGCATTTGCAGATCTTGCAGAAAATCTTCCAAGAGCCATGCACCCACCAAATCATGTGTCAGCCAGACCTCGGTGATGTTCACAGCACAAATTTGGGCAGGGGATTCTGTGTCCCCTCTGCATTGTGGTGTGGGTGGGCTGAGCTGCCTGGCTCAGGGACACGAAGGGCCCCGCAAAATGCTGGAGCTGCTTTCAGCAGAAGGGCGCATGTGCTATAACCTGCCACGTGCCGGAGTGGTTTGAAGAGTTGTCCTCTGTGGGAAGCTTTCCAGGGGATCAACATCACCAGCCAGGGCTCAGCAAGGAAGGAGCACTGAGGAAAGGAGCCTTCCCTAAATCAGTGTCATTCCTGTCCAGCCATGATATGTGGGTTCCTTTCCCAGATGTATGATGAGGTAAAATCGATCAGTGTCTATCAATCAGTGTCTTTTGGGGGGAGAGGGAGGAGTGTGCTGTTTTTACCATTCCTCCCCAGGGAGATGTCCTGGGAGTTCAATGTAAATTGCTCTCAGCTTTCATTTGGTCAGGGAACCTCTTCCTATACTCAGACTTGGGAGGAGAGCACTTGGAGAGCAGATATCTTCCTGCAGGTGTGAGTCCTACAGCTAAGGTCCCATCCCAAAAACAAACTCTGACCCTGCATGGAGCTGCTGACCCTTGAAGGAAACCAGTTTCGTTGTGCCATGGGAGGGAGTTTGCACACCCCTCCCAAAGCTGAGCTCATCTGCAGCCCCTGCATTTATGGCAGCTTGAGCCATTCACCACCACAGGCAGATCCAGCACTAAGCCATGGAGCTGTGGCTGGAGATCACCATGCATGAACCGTCCCTGGGTTGCTCGGTCAAGCAGCACTGTGCTGCCTATCCGTTTTCTCCTCATCCTCAGGCAGATATTTCATAAAAGCTCAGCCCATGCTAAAGGGAGTTACCTGGGTTTCACTATAGGACAAACTTTTTGAGGGCTCCTTCTGGGGTTTGTCTCTACATGCTGCAGTTAAGTAAATATTGACTGACTCCCATTAGCCAAAGATTTTGTCAGACCACTTCCATTCTCCTGCTCAAATTCTTGCTGCTCCGAACTAATGTGTAACTCAGGGAAGCAACATTCATTGTTCCCTGTGAAGAACTGGTTCGCTCTTGTCACATAGTTCTGCAAACCTGTTCTGGGCCAGCTCCAGGAATAAGCATTTTCCGCTAACAACATCTTTCCAGCTATGGCAGAACTGGGCTAGAAAAAGGCAGAAGAGGTAGGCAGAGTTTTCTGGTCTTTTTTAGATATCTTTGGAGCAAAAAGCAGCTGTTTGCAGTTTTCTGAGTCATTAATTGTAGGTGAATGAACCTCTGGAAACCCTTTGGTTCCTTTCCAACCCAGGGAGCGACTTTATTTAGTGTGTCACATTTCCTTTCGTGCTATCGTGGTCAAATCACTGCTCTCACACACTGCTTGGCAGGGCATCACCGAAATGCATCCAAACAAAACCCCTGCCTTCTACAGAGCAAATCCAAGCTGGGCTGCTGATACCTTCTTGATGGGCAATACAGGGTCCTCGCCCTTGAATATTTGGCTCTCAAAAACTGGAGGCTGCAGTGGAAGAAAGCCTGAAGGAAGCCTTGTCTGCAGTGGTAACTACTGCCCCAGCCTCAGAGCTCTCCTGGAGGGACACCAGATGTACGGGACAGGCCATCCTACCACACAGAGACTCCTCTAGAGGGACAGAAGTTACCACAGCTATTCCACCCTCCAGAGTGGGGTCAGCGATTCCAAGTTTCTGCATTGCCACAACCTCAAGTTTTCTTGCTCTCTTTTTCATTCCTGTGCTGCACCAGGCATGGGATGCAGCCCAGGAGAAGACTTCTTCATCTGGTCTGGTGAGATCAAGGTGGCATCAGCTTTTTGCAGTGTGTGGCTAGACAGGCATGGAATTGGAGTTCTTTGCATCAGATCCATCTGCCTTCAAGCTATTTGCTTTTGGAGATTGTCAGTGGTCTGAGGGAGATTGCTGGGGTGATGTCCACTCTGCTCCATGTGGCTAATGTCTGTGGGTATCAGAGACCAGGCTACAAAGGACAGAAAAGTCTTGAGGTATCTTCTGGAGCTCTCTCACTACAATAAAAACTTGCTGCCTAATCACCTGGAAAAACTCCCTGAAATTCAGTGAACAGGACATAAAGCCTTGGAAAAAACAAAGGAGACAGGAATTGAATACAGATGTGGGAACAAGAGGGGACACAGGAAAGGTCTGTCCTTTCAGAAGGTGATGGGGTTTGGGCTCATCACAAAACTGGCTGAAGCATCTCCAACATTTTCAATGCTAAATCTCAGGTGGGTTCATAAAAATGTGGCTGAACTGAAGAGCAAAGAGTTCTTCTACCATCCGCCATCTACCTCCACAATCACTGCAGCCCATTTAAAGAAGGGTGCAGATAAAGGTGTCCACCCAACGGGCTGCCCTACAGCAAGCCAGGCTCTGGGCATGGCTCTGAGCCTCCTGTCACCTGTGGCAGGGCAGGGATAAGAGAAGACCACCAGTGTGCAGACAAGCCAAGCCTGAACAGGGTTCAGGGGCTGGGGAAGCTCTGGGTGACTCCTCAGCTCGGCTCCCCGGGAGGCTGCAGGTGCTGAGAACACCACCAGGAACTGAAGGCTGAGTTTGAGAGCAAGGGAATTTTTTGGCTGGAACCCATGAAGGCAGATTTCAGACCATATTTCCTGCAAATGAGGTGACTGGATCCTGAAAGAAGCTGTGCCCCAGCACTTCCCTCCAGTCCTCTGGCAATTAATCCAGGACTGATGGGACTGATCCTGGACTGGCAAAGATCAGATTCTCTCCTAGGCCCCAGAGGGTGATAATGCACAAAGAAGAGACTAGTTATTTATTTGCGTATTTAGAAGCCTTCATTGTTCAGACAAGGGGGAAAAATACCTCCTGGAACAGGCAGACCCTTGCCACTGGGAGGGAACAGCACACTCTGGAATGGACAGTTTGCACAGTGCTGTCTGCTGTGTGTTTGCAGGCAGCAACCTGGATAAGGTTAGGAGGGAGGACCACAGGGCCTGCTGGGCAGCCTCCTCTGCCGCGTACTTGCTGTTTGTGAGACGCGTGCTGTGGGTGGCAGGCAGGAGCTTGGTGGCTGTTAGCACCTGGGATTCCCTGCGCAGCAGAGGAAACACTTTAATGTTCCCCATTCCCTCCGGCCATCACCTTACTCATGGGCTGCCCAGGTGGCAGACAAGCCCTGGGTGCCCTGGGTTTATCACGGAGACTGGGGAGAACACTCCTGGTGCAACGCCTGGAGCTAAAGCCATCTCCAGCAGGTACCTGCAGCTGGGCACTGCTCTAGTTCCTGACACTGACCTTGTGCCCAGCTGTCCTGTCTCAAGCTTTGTCTGCATGGCCAAGAGATGGGGTAGGCAGCTGCCAGCCCACAAGCTGTACAGTTCTCATCTTGAAATGGATTTCTGAGAGCCAAGGGCTCCCTGGATGCTCCACCTCCCCCAGACTTTCCCTGTTTGCCAAGCATGCACAGATGACCAGAGAGGCAAGAGAGGAAAGATGTGCCCAGTGTCACACAAGAACCTGGGAGCAGAAAGTGGCAGTCCTGGATCCCGCAAAGCAATACTGGTTGCTCAGAGACAAGCCAGGAGCTCTGGGAAATTCTCCCTTATTCAATGATTCATCACTAACTTGCTTGGTTCCCATTTTTGGAATGGGCGGTGACACTGGTTGTCTGATTTGTGCCTTTCCAGCAAGACCTGCTTTTTGAAGGTATTGCAAGGGTGATGTATTTTTGAGACTCTGGACAAATTCCCATGACTCAGTTTACCTATAAAGAAGGGAACAGTGCAATGTTTATAGACTGTCACTGGAATGTCAGAGCCAGCGTCCTACAGATTTTGCTGGGATCCTTGCATGGCAGATGCTGCCCAAAAGTGACATAAGATGCCCCAGTTCTCAAATCAAAGGAGTGCAGTACATCTGCAGGACTGCAGGATGAGTCAGGACCAGAACTGTACCTTTTAAGCAGGCTGGGTGTGATAGACTGTGTTGGTTTTGCATGGCAAGGCTTTGGCAGCAGGGGAGCTACAGGGGTGGACTCTGTGAGAAGCTCCTAGAAGCTTTCCCTGTGTCTGACAGAGCCAATGCCAGACGGCTCCAAGGCAGACCTGCTGCTGGCCAAGGCCAAGCCCATCAGTGACAGTGGTAGTGCCTCTGGGTTTACATAGTTAAGAAGGAAAAGAAAAAAACAGGAGCAATTGTGTCCAGAGAGGAGTGAGATGTGAGAAGAACGACTATGGAGACACCAAGGTCAGTGCAGAAGGAGGGGGAGGAAGTGCTTCAGGCACCAGAGCAAACTCTCCTGAAGCTCGTGGTGAAGACGATGGTGAGGCAGGCTGGCCCCTGCAGCCCATGCAGGACCCCACGCCGCAGCAGGGGCAGACCCCTGAAGGAGGCTGGGACCCCGTGGGCAGCCCGCGCTGGAGCAGGCTCCTGGCAGGACCTGTGGCCCCGTGGGGAGAGGAGCCCCCGGCGCAGCAGGGTTGCTGCAGGACTGGTGACCCCGTGGGGGACCCCCGCTGGAGCAGGCTGCTCCTGAAGGGCTGCACCCCGGGGAGGGACCCACGGGAGCATCTGGGGAAGGGCTGCAGCCCTGGGCAGGACTCCCGCTGGAGAAAGTCAGGGGGGACTGTCTGCCGTGGGGGGGACCCCAGGCTGGAGCAGGGCAGAGTGCGAGGGGTCCTGCCCTGAGGGGGACGGGGAGGCAGAGACCCCGTGGGATGGACTGACCATAATCCCTAAACCCCTGTGCTGCTGGGGGAGACAAGGTAGAGAGACTGGGAGTGAAGTTAAGCCTGGGAAGAAGGGAGGGGTAGGGGGAGAGGTTTTTAAGATTTGGGTTTATTTCTCATTTGAGATTTGATTGGTAATGAATTAAATTAATTTTTGCAAGCTCAGTCTGTTTTGCCCATGATGGTAATTGTCCTTATCTCAACCCATGAGTCTTTAATTTTGTTTTCTCTTCCTTGTCCAGTTGAGAGGGGGAGGTGATAGAGCAGCTTTGGGGGGCACCTGGCCTCCAGCCAGGGTCAACCCACCAAATGCACCTATACCTGGATGGATCACAGGGTATCCTGGTGGCAGGTCCCTTCCCTGGAGGGCTCACACGTGCCCTGTAGAGAAACGCACCCCTGGGATCTGCTTCAGGACAGGCAGAGGCAGGGCAATGGCAGGGCCATGAAACAGTTAAATCAGTATCGTGCGCTCCCTCCCAATTGTTCTGCAAGGTGTGTTGTGACATTTGTACTTCCTCCTGGAAGCCTGCAGCAGAGGCAGCAAGGGAGAGACTGCCAGGATGCTGCAGGCCCCTCTGCCCCCACCCTGAGGGTCTCTGCTGGGGGGCTCCACCATGGCCGCCTTCAAGCTCATCGGCCGCTGTGCTCTGATCCTTCTCCTGGCTGTGCTGTGCGATGTGATTGGGCTGATCATCCTCTTCTTGGGAATTTTTGCTCCGCTAAGCTCCTGGGACTTCTTCGTTTACTTGGGAGCTCTGCTGCTCGCCTCCAGCCTCGTCTTCTGGATCTTCTGGTATACATTCAACATCGAGGTCCCCTTTAGGGAGCTGGGTTTAAACTAACACGCAGTTCCAGCAAAGCCGAAATGGAAACTTGCACTTGGAGAAGCAATGGCACATGCTGGGAAGCTTCACAGCATCATGCAGTTGGTGAGAAGCATCCAAAAAGACCAAAGGAAAGGTCCCACTGGTCCTCACAGCATCAACCAGCCAGATGGACCCTCAGAGGAAAGGTACCTACAGCTTGGCACGCACAGGGACGCTTTGCTAGCACTGGGGAATGCAGAGATCTTAGCAGGGCAGCTAGACCTTTCTGCTGGTGGCAGCCACTCTTCTGGAGTAATATTAGATTTTAAAATGCTCTGGAATGGATTAATGATGGACAAGAACTTAGTTTTGATGAGATGGGGCTGTCTGAATGAATCTGGGGAGGGGGATTTTGGTGGAAATTGGAGATGGCTAGTATCTGGGGTTTATTTCCTCGGCTCTTCTCATCAGACGATGCAGTGAGTCGTGGGTCCTGGAGAGCCGCTGCTCTCTTGTGACAGCTTTTGGCAGCAGAGGGACAGGGAGCACGAGCAGTCTCCCAGCAATACAGCCTGGGCAAACAGAGAAAGTCAGTAAGAGTAACCCAGATCCAGGCTGTTGCTTAGCACCAAAACCTCTGTGTGAATGGCATGTGAGCGAGCAAGCCTGGCTGCTAGTTGGCATACCCCCATCACACCAATGTGCGCTACAGGGCTGCCCAGACTGGGAAAGTTTTGCCAGCAGGGAATGTATTTCCAACAAGGTAATGGGGATCAGTGTGAAATCCAGTGAAGGCTGTGTCACCAAGGCACTGGTGTGATGCCCTGTACACAACCCAGTGACAAATGCTGAATACACAGAAAGTAGGTACAAAGTGCCATGTTTGAACACTGGCTTTGAAATTACGCTTTCTTAATCTCAAGCTGGTCTCGAACATGCCTGGTTTGTTTGGTAGTCACCCAATGGGCAGAAAGATCAGGCAGCGTGGACCTTGTCTGGGTTCTGCAGCCTGGTCCTACAGCACATGAACAGCAGGGACCCACACATTGAGCATCAGCCCCTGCATTGCATGGTGGGGCGGGTGGTGACATGGAAATGTCCAGGTCAGCCAGGAGCTGCTGCAAAGGGCTTGGTGTTGGCCTCACCTATTAGCAACACCATTGCAAAGCTTGGCTGTGTGTCCATGTGTCAGGAGAGGACTACTGCATGGACAGTGTCCTGCCTCCTTCCCAGGATTCCAAGGGGATGTCCCTCCCCATCAGCATGCCGGCAAGGCTGGTGGAGCCAATTAGCCTGAGTTAATTAAGGAGCAGCCCCACTGCTCAGAGCTGTATGGTACATGACAAAAGGATGACAAAAATAGGAGGATCACCTAGCCAGGAGCCAAGATGCACCCATGTACCAAGAGCCAACCCTCGCCCGAAGGAGTTAACGGGTTTGTAACAGCACATGAGACAAAGAGAAGGCAGACGTGGGGAAGATCTTTCCCACTGACACATGGGTGAGTATCAGAGCTGATACCAGACTCACCTCTCTTTGGTTTGGGCCCGATCAATGCCCGCCTCCCCTGTCCCCTGCTCCATACCTCCCAGTATGCACAAAGATTGCCAAACTGACATGATCCCAGCCGTGAGTCACCGGAGAGAGACTTCCTTGCACAGTTTTTTATAAAGCCTCTCACAACTGGTGAAAAACAATTTTTTGTTATTATTGACTGATTCGTCTTGTCTTGTTTTCAGTGATCGCAAGAGGCATCCAGGAAGCTTTCTTGACCCTCTCAGGAGCACGGATTCTGCGCTGTGAGTCATGGTGTTTTACAGCCCTACACTTATCAGGATGCCCAGACCAGGAGTTCAGCTTTACCCTCCACCACCAGGTCTCAGGGTTCTTTTCCACCCATGTGCCCTTGGGACTACCTCCTTCAAGAATTTCCTTGATGACCCTCCAGATAAGAGCCTGTAAAAAGCATTAGCTGGATACTGCAGCTATATATAAGGAAGGGCAGCAATAATCAATACCCTCCTTTATTTGCTCTGGAATTTTTAATTGCTAATATTAAGCCTGTTTAATCCAGCCTGTAAATCTCAGCTGAGGGCTTTGTCATCATTCAATGTCTGTCCTTTGTTGGGTGCGTGTCTGGGTGCCTAGGTCAGGGACAACACCCAGAGAGTGTGGTGCACTCATCGCCTAGGGAACACAGTGGGAAATGAGTGCAAGGTCCCTATCACCACTTGTCCCGCCTGGGTTGGTGGGCCAGACCACTCCTGAATGATGCTTTTTGGGAGGCAATGTCTCTGTTAGCACCTGACATTGGATGAGCCAGTTCACATCACCAGCACATGGCCAGGGTAAAGCTTTGGAGTGGTGAGGGATGGAGGGGGATGCTCACCAATGGCAGGATGAGCATGAAGCATCTGTGAGTTCCCATCCCTTGGAAGCTCAGTCCCGCACAGCGCTGGGAGAGCTGCCCAAGGTGCCTCCAGGCAGCTGGCATGGAGGGACACAGGCACAGGCAGGACATGGTGGCTTCAATTTCCCCCATGACAGGCAGAAGTAATCAGCCAGGCCCAGCTACCAGAGGAAAAGCCTTCCCCTTGCAGTGTGTGCCCATGGCAGGGAACCACAGGATTTCTCTTGCCTGCGTGTCCCACCTTCTCTCATGGTAGGTACCCATCAGCCTGCATGCCCCAGCACCTCCAAAGCACTGGCTTTCATGGTCTCCAATGCCCCTTTCCATCCCAAGGACATAGGTCCTTCCTTCTTCTGCTGTCCCCACACCACACTTGCTGGAGGAGTGCCTCCCTGCCAGAACCAGCCTCAACAATGGCAGGATAAGCATGAGTGAAGCATCTGTGAGTCCCTGTCCCTTGGAGGTTCAGTCCTGCACAGCACTGGGAGAGCTGCCCAAGCCCAGTGCATTAGTGACCCAAGAGCTTCTCTTTCACTGTTGGATTTTTGTGGGTTTCTATTCAGTCTGTTTGCTCTGGGCTGCTGGGGTCTTTTACAGCCATGGACACAGAGTAGCCCAGTGGTTATGGCATGGTGCCCATGGGGAATCGGCAGCCCTCCTCCTCTCCCTCACCAGTCTGTGCTCCACAAATCATTCCAATTACCTGAACTTCCCATCACCAAAAATACTGTAACCCCCAACTGCTGTGGACATGCATGCCAGGAGTCCTCTTTCAAGACTTATGCATGGCTTTGGAAGTCTGGGCTCCCTTACACCTCTTACCCTGTGCAGCAGCACAGCCATGTCATTCCCCACTCTGCACCAGGGGAGGCATCATGGGCAGTCTCAACCCCAATGATGTCAAGTGTTTGCTCGTATGTCTAGATCTTCAAGGGGGGAAAAAATCCTCCTTTTGTGACCAAATATTAGCAGCCTTATTCGTACTCTGATGTGAGCTGATCCTGGGTATTGCTGGGCAACCCACAGTGCCCAACTCAGAAGCTAACATGGCTGCATACATGGGCATCTTGGACATTATGGACATCCTGTTTGTCACCTGCTTCTGCATCTGACCTGACTGGTGGCCAATGGTCCCCTGAGTGCCAGTGTTTTGATTTTAGATATCTCTATTGGAGAGATCTTGAATTTCTTAGATATCAAGGTTTGTTAAAGTATTTGCATCTCTTTTCACTGTCTATTTATAGGGAAACAGAAAAGGACCATAATGTGAATGTAAGGAGCAAGCAGATGAAGAGTAGCACCAAACAAGCACTCTGTCATTCCACTCTTGCAAACGCATCACTGAAAATACAGTTAGAGCTGGATATGCTGATCTGTTGGGTATGTTGTTACCACTCTGAGCACAAGTACTCAAGGCACACCTTGAACAGTGGATGCCTTTCTCACATCCTCTCTAAGCACATCACATTCATTCCTACCCATTGCTGTTGTTTCAGAGAGCTCAGCTTGGAGCCACTGCAAGCTGTCCTGACTGTGGGCCTGGTGCAGATCAGCAGGATCTGGCTGACAGGCTGGACCAGTTCTGCAAACCTCACCGCATGGATGTAAAGAACTAGTTCAACTGGGTCACAGCTGGAGAGACTGCCTGAGGTGCGGCTGACTCCCTGTCTTGGGGACATCCTCTGTACATTGATGGACTCAACAGGAGAGGGAGACAACAAAATTGGACAGGACAGAAGATTTCCTAAGCAAAATTCAGCTGCTGGCTGGATAACATTCTTAGGTACGTTTTACCTAATCTCACCAAGGTCCAAGGCACTTTCTAAATGGCACTTAATGAGATACTCAGAAGATCTTGGTTCAAAGAGCTACTGGAGCCATGGACAATTGCAAAGGTCAGGAAAGGATTTAGTGCTTCAGCTGCTAAACCAGTGGTGGCTCAACATCGAAACAAAAGTCTGGGCTGATTCAAAAAAACCCAACAACCTTGGGTGGAAGGAAAGAAAACCAAGACTCATCTCTCCATCCTCCTGTGTACCTGATGTTGTGTTCAGCTGACTACAAAGACACTTGTGCAGGATGGAAGCACGTGTAACACCTATCCAATAGGTCGTTCAGCACTTTCCATGACAGATGCCTCTTTCAGTTGTTTACAAATTTACCACAATTTGTTTCTTTGTGATTTCACATCCTGAAGAATCTGCCTCTGAAATGACGTTTGGTGCTTCCTTTGGTCCTCTTTGCAGACTGGCTGACAGGACATTGCTGGCACTCAGGGACTTCTCTGTTATTCGAGACATGCTTTGCTAAGTAGACTCAATATAGAGATGCATTCACATGATGTAGGAGGCAAGTCCCCCACCATTTCAGGAAGACCTCCACAGACTTTCCTGTGGTGATGGAGATGTGATTTGGGCTCGATGTGCACATGCTGCTTGCATTCAGTCCAGCTCTACCAGCCATTTCATGGCTCAAGAGGTCCCAGGGAGAGCACACAGAGAACAAAACACTTGGGTCTCCAAAGAGAGGGCTGAGCTGGGGATGCCAACCTTCACTGCTGCCTAGACAACAGCATGGACCAAGTAACACTTTATGGGTGATATCAGGCCTTTGCTGGCCTTGCTGGCCTTAATTTTAGCCCCTTGGACAATAGCAATGACACTGAAGTTTCGGAGCAAGTTGTTGTGAGATCTACTGATGGAGGTGCAGATCTAGCAGCTCTTCTCTGTCTCTCATTCCCAGAGCATGAGACTGGTGCAAGGGCTGGCATCTCAGCCTCTGCTGTGAAGAGGCAAGCCGTTCCCCCTGTAGCCATCTAACCATGCTGTCTTCCCACCCTGGGAAGGAAGGGTCCCTGCTCAACTCCATGGATGTGCTGTGCAGGTCCCACAGCCTCAAAGCATTGAAATAGCTTACATTTGAAATTTAGGCCTATTTCGGGCTTAATCCTGTCCCAGGTAGAACAGGGACCACCTCCCAGTTCCCCAGAACATCAGTCAGAGTTACCATGCTAAGGAATGCCATCAAGTATATAAAGCAGTGTACAAGGCTGTCTTCTGGGAATGCAAATCAGAGCAGAGTCCATGCCAGGGTATTTTTCAGCATTGTGTTTTATTCCACGGGAACTGTTTTGGTGTTGCCTTCCTGGTACTTTTTTATTAAAGTTGCTTTTGGAAATTTTTTTTTGAAGTTGTTTATCAGCGGTAGTGGTGGGATAAAGTGGTAACCTCTGATTGCAGCAAATCTGTTGAAGAGTAGCTCTTACATAAGGGAGAATGAGAGCTGGAAAACGTGGTAGCATATGTGGGATAAATCAGTGAGTCAGAACATCAGGGGCAAACATTATCATTAGCCCTTCTCTGGAAATATGGAGAGACCCGCTCCTGTGCAAATACGCTTTTGTTAAAAGAGGATCTTTTAAAAAAAACAGGCACTGTTGGTTCTTTAGTGTGTTAACATCACTGGCAATAATTTATGGGTTGGCAGGCCACAACCAGATAGGCTCTGTGCTATCGAGATCCCTCAGGCTGATTCACAAGGTGCAAAGTACAAGGAAGCACATCTGAAATGCTTCTATACCAACGCAAGCAGCAAGAGGAAGCAACAACAGCTTGAAGCCTTGGCTCAGTCCCAGAACTCTGACATCATCGGCCTAAGTGAAACCTGGTGGAATGAGTCCTGCGACTGGTGTGCTATGATGGATGGTTACAGGCTCTTCAGTAGAGACAGACAAGGCAGGAGAGGTGGGGGAGTAGCGCTGTACTTTACCAAGGGGCTGGACTGTACGGAGCTGTCAGTTGACAGTGACAAGGTTGAGAGCCTCTGGATAAGGATTAAGGGACAAGCAAATAAAGTGGATGTGGTTGTGGAAGTCTACTATAGACCACCTGGCCAGGACGTAGACATGGATGAATCATTCTTTAAAGAACTAAGACAGATTTGTATATCGACAGCCCTTGTCCTTATGGGAGACTTCAACTTGACAGATGTTGACTGGGAACACCACACAGTGGAATAGAATAGAATTTCCTCAAACACCTCGGTGATAACTTCCCAACACAGGTATCAAAGGAGCCAACAAGGAAAGGCGTGTTCCTGGTTCTGTTGTTTGTGAACAGAGAAGGTCTCATGGGGGAAGTGGCCATTGGTGGCTGTCTTGGCCACAGGAACCATGAAGCTGTAGAATTTTAAATCTTTGGTGATAGGAAGAAAACTACCAGTAAAACTATAACCCTGGATATGGGGAGAGCAGACTTCAGGCTGCTCAGGGAACTAGTTAGTAAGAACCCCTGGGATACTATATTTGAAGGCATCAGGGTCTATCAGTGCTGGTCCCTTCTTAAGTACCACCTCCTAAGAGCACAGGAACAGGTGATTCCAGAGTGCTGGAAGTCAAGCAGGTGGGACAGAAGGCCAGCTTGGCTGAACAGGGACCTTCTAGCGCTTAGGTGGAAGAAGAAAGTGTATAGATGCTGGAAGCAAGGTCAGGCAACATAGGAGAACTACAGGGATGCAGTTCACCTCTGTAGGGAGGAAATTTGTGGGGCTAAAGCTCTGTTAGAGTTGAAGTTGGCCAATACTGTGGGGAACAATGAAAAGGTTTTTTTTAAATACATTAACAACAAAAGGAGGATGAGACAGAATATAACCTCATTACTTGATGAGAATGGTCACCTAATAAACAAGGACATAGACAAAGCAGAAGTGTTTAATGCCTTCTTTGCCTCTATCTTCAATGTTGGTGATGGGATCCGGAACCACACAAACCCTGGGTTCGACGACCGTGACTACGGTAACAATAAGCTCTCAGCCAACCCTGAACTTGT
>VWZZ01001567.1:12643-68238 GCA_013399095.1 Psophia crepitans
GAGACCCTCCAGGGACGGCAGCCATCACAGGGAGAGGGTCGTCCCAGAGAATCTCCTAATATACAGGGAGTGTGACGTTTATGGTACGGAATGCTTCTGTTGGCCAGCTCGGGTCAGATGCCCTGGCTTCTGTCCCTCCTGGCTTCTACACCCGGCTATCTCAGAAGTGCTCAAGCCCTTGATCACTGTGGAAACCTGCCTTCCATAGCTGGTCATGAACTACATCAAAGTGTCTTATCAGCTTTGTTCTCACAGAATTAAGTGCTGCAATCTGCTCTAAAATGCAGCTTCTCTGTGCAGAAAATTAGTTCTATGATTCCGTCCCAGCAAAACCAGGACAGAAGACCATGGTAATTACGGGCCTGTCAGTCTCACTTCAATGCCTGGTAAAACTATGGAGAAGGTTATTCTAGGAGTTATTGAAAAACACTTGAGAGAAAACACAGTCACTGGTCACAGCCAGCATGGGCTCACGAGGGGCAAGTCCTGCTTAACCAACTTAATTTCCTTTTATGACAAGGTCACCCACCTGGTTTACCATGGGAAGCCAGGAGGTGTGGTAGGTTTGGATTTTAGCAAAGCCGTTGATACTGTTTCTCACAGTATCCTTCTGGATGAACTGTCCCGCACGCAGCTAGACAAGTCCGTAATACGTTGGACGAGCAATCGGCTGACAAGACAGGCTCAAAAATAGGGTTACATCAGGCTGGCAGCCAGCCACCAGTGGCGTTCCTCAGGGCTCAACTTTAGGGCCAGTGCTCTTTATTGTTTTTATACATGATCTGGATGTACGAATCAAATGTACATTAAGTACGTTTGCTGATGATACTAAACTAGGAGGAGCTGTGGGCTCCCTGGAGGGTAGAGAGGCCTTACAGAGAGATCTGGGTAGACTGGAGAGCTGAACGATCACCAGGCAGATGAAACTAACAAGAGCAAGGGCCAGATTCTCCTCCTGGTGCTGATCTCTCTCTCTGGTGACCAGCAACAGGACACGAGGAAATGGAATGAAGCTGCGTCAGGGGAAGTTCAGACTGGATGTTAGGAAAAGGTTCTTCACTGAGAGGGTGGTCTGGAAGAGGCTCCCCAGGGAAGTGGTCAAGGCACCAAGCCTGTCAGGGTTCAAGGAGTGTCTGGACAACACTTCTAGTCATATGGTTCAGTTTCAGGTGGTCCTGCAAGGAGGAGACAGTTGGACTTGATGATCCTTATGGGTCCCTTCCAACTTGAGATATTCTATAATTCTATGATTCTATGAATGGAAGATCCTGAAACGAAAATAAAAATATGACATTTAGATACTTTAACAATTGCCCTTTGGACTTGCTGTGATTTGAATTGGACAAAGCAGGAGAAATCTGTTACTTGTAATAACTTAGAATATTTATTTTCCACAGATGCCATATTAAATGGATTTCCCAGATGTTCAATGACCTACTTAGCCATATATTTCTTTCACTCTGTTTCAGTAAAAATAGCATTTGTCACAAAACTCTAATACATTGAAATGAAAATGCTGCAGAACTTATATTAGTATTGCTAGATTTTTGTAAATTTTTTTTGTGTGCAGTCCTTCCAGACCAGGGATGTGGACCTATTCATTGCAACAGGGTCTCTTGTCTCCAGGGGCACACACTTTCAGCACTGTTGGTGAACACACTCTCTCTTCTTTCTCCTGCCTTTCAGGAGGTCTGGCACAAAACAAAAACAAATGTTGGATTTTCCCAGGAGACAGACATTCTCTTTTGAACAGCTTTTCTGATCTTGCAGAAACTGTACCCTTCAGACCACTCAGGAGACCTGCTGAATCAAATCTGGAAGGCACTTTAATCAAGTATGTAGGGGCCCAGTGACAGGGAATGGGGGGTGTCAGACCACTGCAGAAATTGGTTGAGTAACAACATTTGCTGAACAGAAACCCATACTCAGATCCAGATTTGAATGGAATCTGGTGGATTGTTTCTGGGATGAGGCTGGAGTTTCAGCTGATAATCAAGGTATTTCCCACTCTGGAGCCTGAAGGAGAAAAACTGCACTCTTAGCCTTGGCCTCATAATATGGTAGAAGAAAATCCACAGTGCTTCTCTCCCAATGGGACAGGATAGTTCCTATGATTTTACTGTATTGTTTTTCCCAAAAGCGTGCTGCAGCACTCTTTAAACTCCAACTAGATATGAACAGCTTCTTTCCTGCTCCTTATAGTTCAGTGACCCCAGACTGCAAATCATTTTGTGTGGTTCCCTCTATTCCTCAGAGTCTACTAACCTTGAAGATGTCCTTAAGCTTCAAACGATTCTTAGTTATCTCTGACTGAAAGCCCACAGTCCAGGAATCATCATCATCATCATCATCATTTCTTTGGATAAAGTTTTTCCAACAGTAGATATAGTCTGGAGAAATGGAGGCAAGATGACTAACCTGAGTTTACTCAGATATCAGACAAGCAGGTAAGAAGACTTTTTAACCTCTTCCTGGTGCCCATGGCACAGAGACAGCTTGGCCATGTACAGGCCAGCCGATGGATGCTGCCCACTCTGTATTTAAACCAATGCCGTTCTCTCTGGGCTTCTTTTTTCTTTTTCCCTCTCTTATCAGCGGAAGGCCCCTTCAGCCACCCTTATCCCAGCAACTGCATTCAGTCCCCTAGGGCAAGGGAAAAGTACCCCATCTCCCATTCCCTCAGGAGTGACAGAAAGATGTTGTCTATAAACAAAGGACCATTGTCATACAGGTCTGGCCGCTAAGAGTCCTGACCCCTTCTCCTGCAATATTTGAACATCATTTTTGGATGCGACACTCAGTCACTGAATGGTGATGGACGTGCCCCCAAAGAAGCTGGGCAGGAGGCTGGTCACAGAAGCAAGCCTATACCAGATCCACCATGCACAAAGTTCACCAATTCACCCCTTCCCAGTCCCACAAAGCACAGAAAACCTTGCCTTCAATTTCCATGACATCAATGGTTACTCCCGCCAACCTCACAAGGTTCTTCAGACCTTGGTGCATATTTTCATCTTTTCTGTAATAAAGCCGTGCTACATATATGTCTATGTTCACATTGGAGTGCCTCATTAAGAAATTCAATATTTTACGGCAGCAGTCTGCACAAGGGCTCCAGGACAAATACCAGATGATGGAACAGTTGACATAATTATGGAACCTTTTCATCTTAAAGATCTTCTCCAAGAAGTAGACTTCAGCGTGGTAGTCATAGTAATTTTTGACCCAGTGTATCCAAGGCCTGCCAGTCTCACCCCACTGCAGTTCACATAGTAGGTATGTTTCCTGTGGAGCCTTACGCGGGTCAAAATTATACTTGAATACCTTCTTAGATATATACATGCTGAAAGAGAAGAGAAACTTCAAGGAACAACTTTGTTTTCAGTAGTTCTCCAGTACAAAAAATAAGAGTAGGGTGGCAGAAACAAGAGGAGAGCTGAAAAGGGCAAAACATCAGAGCACAATGCACGGAAAATGGAGAGGTAGGCACCACAGCAGGGTAAAGGAAGCAAATGCTGAACCACCTAATCCTCCTGTTGTCTGCAACTGCACACAGACACCTCCTCACCCCTCCCTGTAGGCATCCTCTTCCTCACCAGCGTATTTCTAAAAGATTTCTATATGTGTCAGGCATTTTTCTAGGGCTCCTATGTAGCCCTTTTCAAGGTAGGGAGCCACTGTGAATTTTGTAAAAAACAAAAAATAAAGAAATAAAACCATGATAAATTATGAAGCTGAATATTTCTCCTTACTGGATTCTCTTGCTGTTTGTATCTTCATAAGGATGAGCACAGTAAGCACAATCCTACATGAGAAAAGGAATAAGAAGATGCAGCTCCCAAGAATGACATTTTCTGACAGATAGTCCATCTCTTAGATCCAGATCTATTCAGTGCAGAACAGACCTCTAAATACTGTCAATTAAGTAACTACACAAAGCCTGCCAGTGTTGGTCATGAATATATGCTTTGTATCAGTAATTATCTATGATACATAAATAATATATGAAGTCACCATTAGCACTTTTGAGTCTTTATACAACTGCTTTATAGAGAGATTTGTATGAGGAAAGCACTTCAGATATGTATTTTTCTACATTAGATTAATTCAGAATAAATCTAGACTGGACAGACTCTTAACAGAGGAGCAATAAGCCTTTAGATTGTTTTATAGATTAGCACTGACCAATAACAGAAAACCTCCACTATCTGAACTAAGGACAAATGACATCTTGCAGATCAAGCAGCTGTCACATATTCCCTAGCTGCAGGACTCATCACCTATATAAAAACCTTCTCATTTATCTGAGTCAGTCAGAAGGGTTTGACTTCTTACCTTGTCTCCTTCCTCATCCCAGTCTCCTACACATTAAAATACATATGTAAATAAACCAGTTTATAAACACAGAGTGTATCTCTCTTCATTTTCTTCATGTAAACTCTGTATATAATCTGTAGAAACTATGTGTGCAGATTTCGTTATCAGACTTTCTATTGAATTTATGGAAGTATTGTAAATGTCACCAAATGTTTAATTCTGGCACAGGAATAACTTTTTTTTTAATTACGCTTACTTCCTTTAGTATGTTGTTAAAAATAAAACAACAGAGAAAGACAAAAGTGAAGCACAGGCTTAATTTTTATTTTTTCTCATTTGAGGTGCTAAAAGAGAAGTATTTTTTCTATTTCTGTTAAACTATTTGTACGTTAGTTCCTATTAGCTTAAATTTATTCAAAGCTTCTTGATGATTAAGGAACATATATATAAAAGTATATAATATGTACATGAGAGAGAGTGTGTGTGTGTGTGTGTGTGCGCGTGCACGCACGCGTGTATGTGTGTACAGGAAATATAGCGACAGCGGTTAAAGTTCACCAGAGAAAATACATTGAACTCCCAATACTGAAGCCAAATCAGTTCATCTAATTCTTACAGAAGGTATCTTTAAGGTTTTGGAAAGCAGCATTACAGGAGATTAGAGAGATCTGATTTGTTCAAAGGTATCTGTACTTGTTGCCATCTGATTATAACATACAGACAAGTTAAAATTTCCAGGTCTTACTTAAACTTGTTGTAAGCACCCTCTTGGCAGTGTCTTGACCATAAAATACTGTGCTTTGGATAAGTTATTGCAGTGGGTGTCCTGTGCACATTTTCAGGGACATAAAGCCATTTCTTTAGAGCAATCTTGCAATACACTAATCTTAGAGATATACCCACTTAAAGATGTGATAAGCAAAGTGACATTTGTTGTGTAATTAATTTAATGCAGTATAAATAGAAGTATGCATTCATATAAATATCTGCTACAGATATAACTTGATATTTTTTTTAAGTAATTGATTAACATAAACAGCCCTAACAGAAGGACAGACGAAAAATTTAAAAAAACATCGTAAAACATTTCCACACTCTAGAATCTATATAAAATCCTGGCACCTATTTTGTTTCCTCCCCAAACCAGATAAGAAAATACTTAAGTTGTGAGTTTACAGATAAATTGCCCAGAACCATGCAATCACTTACTTTTCTTTTTATAGCTATTATGAATAGTCCTCACTGTTCAGCATTGTTATATACAGTACACATACACATGGAGCCTAACTCAAAAAAATCAAGCACTTAATAGCGGGTTCTTTGATACAAATATGAGACAGAATGAAGAGTTAGCAAATAAAAAGTAAAGAAGCCCTAAAAGTTGTTTAGTTCTCTTTCTAAATTTGGTTCATCAAGCACACGAAGGTAAACTTGTAACCCTTTCAGAACTTAAGAGCTGGAGAAAAATGCATCAGCTGTAAAGACTGAGTATTTGAAAGGCGAATTGCACCCAAAAATGTTTAGAAGAGTTCAGGGAGAAAATGGCAGAGGGATGACATTCAACGGAAATAACGTACAGGTTTTATCTTCTTTTCCATTAATATAAAGCTGCTATGTAAATGCGCATTAAACCTTGAAAATGTACTGACTGATTACAAATATCTTTTAAAAGGCGTTATTTACACCTTTTCTATTGTCCCATCATGTATAACGTGAACAGGAATGCAATAGGTTTATTTTAAAATGTGCTAATTTTATGAAAACATCTCCTAAAACTAATATATCTCTTATTAAAACTGACAAACTGCACAGTTACAGATACTTGATAATTTTCTGTCCTTCCTCTAACACTTTTTATTAGAAACTATTTAAATTTCTGCTCATTGCAAGATAATAATTGTTATCTAAAAAAGTATGAGCACAGATGTTTCAAACCTTCTTTAATCCGCATTTTTCCTCCGTTGCTAACACTTTGCACAGCCAATGCACTTCTGTACTAAACTTTGCATTAGAACTTCTGAGTATTTTTCCCTGTACTGTACAGAAAATGTCTGGTCTGACACTTCCGGTTTATTTTGTGGCACAACGGCTACTTCAAGACCTCAAAACAGTCAAGCAGGGAAGAGGTACTTTTGGATTCTCTTGCTGCCCGGCAGCATTGGGGTGAGCCAGCTCCTGCCTGAGCCCTTCCCCAGCCCACCCCCATCTTTCACTCGCTTGTATCCGCGCCTTTTGTTCCCTGCCATTTTATGGCTCCTGTGACAGTTTTATGACTGCGGGAACTTCCCCAACAGGCTCAGACTTTGGTGTGTGTCCCCACCCACAGCAACACCAGGGACCAGGGCTCCCACTCGGGTACGCTGGCACCAGTATCGCCCTCGCCCTTCCCCAAGCAAGGCAGAGGTTTTGCAGACAGAAAGCACACCCCATGGGGTAACAGAGCGACAGGTCCCCTTGGGTTGAAGCAACGACAACACAGAGCTGAAGCTGGGGTGGGGTTTTTTTTGGTCAGCAATTTGGTTTTACCCTCTCAGCTTGTTGTTGTACATGGCTTCTCCTCTCGCTGTGAACCCTCCGGCACCGCTCGTTTCCTTTGGTGCTGTTCTCCTTTCTGTTTAGGTTCCTGCAGACAGGGGTTCTTCCTGCACCACCGATCACAGAGCACACCCCCAGGCTCCACTGGGTCCGGGTGATGTAAGAGGAAAGGGAAAAAAACTGTTTGACCGCAGTTGCTACCACATAAAGACACATCTTTACAAGCCTGCCCTTAGCAGCACTCTTTCCTCACCCCTTAGCTGGGGAGCAAGGGCTGATAAATGTTTCTGGTTAAAAACGTAGTAATTGGACAATCTCTTTGAAGCCTGCTTGTAAGTTTGAAAGAGATGATAACGCTTCATTTGCAGAAACACTATTTCTTTTTCTCTCTCTGTAGACAGCTCCTGCTGGGTACCACGGACTGCATCACCATCATGGCCCTGCCATTATCTACATGTGCAGCAGGAATTTCAAACATCCTTTAGGAACGGAATTGTGTTCCTGTAAGAAAATATGTAATAGCTCAGACGACCAAAAAGGCGGAGCTTCCTTTCACGGACAGGATCTGCACTGTGTGCCATGGGGAAATCCATCCAGGGTCTGTCCAACGCTGCGCAAATGTGGGGTGCCCAGCATCTGAAGGGATGTTAGATTTACTTGCTATTTATATTCTTCTTCTTACTTTGTCTTATTAAAACAGCCGGTTTATTTAGCCATTTGTTGTCAGGCCTTTATTACTGAGATTCAGTAAGCACCCTGCACCATCTCTTCTGCAGATAAGTGATTCTGGACAGGCCGCTGAGATGCACACATCTTGGCGCTGGTGGCTATATGGATAAGACAGTGCAAGGGGGCAAAATCCATTTATTTTGAGATTTGCAAAATAAAATCACATTCCCCTTCCTAAAGGTCTTTTTGAGTTTTGTTATACTAATCTCCTGTGGAGACACTTAGGAAAGATAGTAGCTCCCAAGTCCCACAGTTATCACTGCTCTCCTAACCGCTATGCCAGAAAACCAGAGTGTGGCTCAGCAGCTCTGCCAGCCTCCTTCTGAAAACACAGCCGAGGCAAAGACTAGGAGACTCACAATCCTAGGGTGACACCGGGGAGCAGCTACAGTTGACAGTCCCTCGGGAGCTGGTACTCTGCTTGCAGATTAACTGCCCTGTGGATGGAGAGAGCTTGTCTGGCTCCGTGCAAAGTCTGGCTGGTTCATTAGCTGAGGCACTGCACTGCCTGCTCAGGTCTGGAAACATGACAAATACTTTCACAGGACACGAAGCCTAACCTAACGAGGACCAGACGTGTCTAGAGAGAGTGCTGCAGACATGTTCGTGAGACTAGGAGCCCAGGGGAGCGGGGGGCAATGACACCGCAGAGACCGATGAAGGGACTGGCTCTGCCTCAAGGCCAGCTATACCACGCTCTGCAGGCCACAGCGCTCTGTGGTCCAGGAGGCTAGGTTACCTCAGATTCAGCACTGCTGCGGTGCACAGAGCCGGCTTTGGCTTACTACAGTGACAGAGCTATTTGGCCCTCCAAGAACTGGCCTTAGGTTGTGGGGCTGGTTTTTTTTTATTACCTGGAATATCCCAAAACTGCATGAGTTGATGGTGTAAGGATTTCAGTTTCCATTTCTTTTTTTTATGGAGTACCTGAAGAAAATTGCTGAGCCCTGTCTCTTCTGAGGGACAAGGAGCTTCAGTGACTTCGGGACTGATGCTGGAGCTAGTACCAGATGTTGACAGCAGCTTGTCAAACTCTCTTGGCTTGAGTACTGGCTGCCTCAGAAACCACCTCTCTCCATGAGGGACATTATGAGCACTATGGGCTCACTATGTCGGCTAACCAACGCACATCATCTTAACCTGATGGGCCAACTTTATGTGTGTCTTGGAAGAGGATGTAAAGACATGCATGACCAGTGGTGTTCATTCTGACAGGGTTGTTTGTGCATGCATCATAAGTATTTGTGGCAACAGTGCAACTTTCTGAAAGCTGAAAAGGATCAGAGAAACTACTGGAAAAGATCTGCTAGAAATTGTACATGTGAAGTGTATGCTACTTCTGCCATGGAAAAACACAAAAAAAAGTTCATGGAGAAAACTCATGAAAGTCAAGGTTGTAATAAACACACCTACCTTTGACTAAAAACCTTACATTATAAGGAATTTCAAACTGAGACACAGAACATTTTTAAGATAAGATGGTGACACTCAGCCTGTAAGAGACTGAGTAGAGATTTGATGGGAAAGTTTCCTGCAGGATAATGTGCAGTATGATTTTGTTTACACGATCCATTCCAGTGACCCTGCTCTGACAGCAATAAACATCACCTGAGATGAAGTCAAGAGAAAGGATGGTACTTCCCTGAACTGCAGCAGCTCTGGTCACTAGCAAGTGCCTGCCAACAACTTCTTCCACAGATGTAAGCAGGATGTGACAGGCTGAGACTAAACAATGCCTGTATCTCCTCTCCAGAAACTATTTCCCATTCTGCGTATAACTTGACCTCTGGCTCCACAAACCATACTGTTTGTATCTGTGACCCCTGAAAGCCCTTAGTCTCACTCACATACTCTCCATCACACAACCAGTATTAGTGAATGGCACAGGGGTATAAAACTAACACAGCTTGAGATACAATAACATAGCATTTCCTAGGTCAGCTCTTCCAGAGATTGCTTTTCCTGCTCCAGGCTTCATCATCTCCTCTGTACTGCCAAGGCAACATGGCATGCTGATCTGGATTTCCCACAGTTTGAGGAAAGAAATGTTTTTGCTGTGCTGCGATGGCTTCACATCACTTTGTTAAGCCACAGGTTAACCTTCTCTGAGTGAGCTGGCAACAAAAGGCTGAATGTTGAGGGCTTCCAGTTTCCAAATGCCCAGGGTTTGAACTGCCTTTTCCTGCTGCTGCAGTGTCCTAGATGAAAATGACATGCTGCACTGCTGAGATAACGTGTTAGCTCTCCCACCATGGAGTGGGATGCCTTTACTTGAGGTCATGTCATGGGATGGAGGTTGCCCTCAGAAAAAGACAGTCGCTTCCTGGGAAGCTGCCCAAACATCTGCTCTGTGCAACAGGACTGCGTCCTTGCAATGCACAGCCCAAGCCATGCTCAGTACCACCTGGAGCACCAGCTTCACACATGCAGGTTGTATGCTGGCACAAAATCACAGCTGGGGGGAATTGGCAGAGCCCTGCCAGGAGGTGGCTGTGCCCACACCTGAGCTAGAACAAATCTGCGGCACGTACCAATGACCAACAGCACTGCCTGGGCCTGGTATTAATGGTCAGGGGTCTGCTGAGTGATTAATAAATATTATTAATTACAGAGTTCTGATGGGGTTATGGAGGAAGCAGATTAGGTAACTAGGTTGGTAAATCTCCAACGAAGAAAAGAAGAAATTCAATAACTTTGTTGTGTCCACAGTCATTTTGCCTTTCAAGCACTCTGGCCATATTTATTATTTCAGTGAAAGAATGGATACCATGTCGAAAAACGTGGTGTGAGATCATTAGCAGGTAGATAACTCAATCAGGAACACAGAACATCTTGTTCTGACAGCTCAGTCATAGGACATGTGTCATAACATTTTAGTTCCATTTATCTCATTCAGTATGCTGCTCTTAATATTTATCTTTATTACTCAATGAAATAGAAACCATACCATAACTGCATTTCTGTGATTCATTTTCCTCTTTTAAAGGCTTGCAGAGTATCAGGAAATACTTCTTATGCACATATGGGATGTTGGTCCCCCAACAGCTGGGCCTTTCTGTCCCCCACGTCTGTCGGTGATCTTGTTAAGGACTCTTTAACACCCCACAGAGCTGAATAGGACAGGAGAATCTGTAAAAGCCAGGAGCTTTATAGGAAACAATTGTCACCAAAACCAGTGTATCATGAAACTACAGCACAACCTAGCACATCTCTGTAGCTTCTGGGATGTTGTTGACCTTTGCTGTCAGGTTCTGAAGTCTTTCCTTACAGCTCAGCACCTCTAGCCTCAGACTGGTGTCATAGCCACTCATCTGACATCATGTGTGTACGTCCAGGCCCTTGGGACAAAGAACAAGAGGGACAGTTCAGAGCTCAAAAGACAAGAGGCAAATAAGTACCCCAGGAAAATTACTGATCCCTGGTATTAAGCTTGTTTCCTTGTTTTATAAGGCACATGCTGCCCTCATGATTTTCAGAGGATTTGAGTTGGATGATAATGGGGGCAAGACAGTAAAATAGCTTCTGTTTTCATATGTGGTGTTTGAAGAAAGAAAAAAGGAATAAGAAAAGTAATTTCCTGATTTCAGGCCTGAGCAGTGCAAGAGCACAAAGGATTTCCTTCTCCCTTTAAAGGAGATCTCTCTTTTCTGCACCATCCGTGTGTAATGCGAATGTTTCCCTCCTCACTGCCAGGAGACTGTCCTGAAGGGTGACACTGTCTGTTGGTTACTCCACCTCACTCAGCTGGTCAAGGAAACCCTTCTCATAAAGAGAGAACATGAGTCAGACAGAGGCAGAGCAAGCCAGGCTGGGATACAACACATCTCTGTGCAGCTCTAGCTGTCCACTTGCAAGGTCCTTCCATTACCAGAGGAATTTCTTGGAGACATTTGTGGTAAGAGAAGCCAGTCCACCCCTCAGCACTTCCCAGCTTCCTCCACACCACTCCAGAGGCAGCAGGCAGCTGCCTAAACACCTGCAGTACGTCAGTGTGAGGGCTGGGCCAGCAGAGCTGAGGAGACTTGGGCAGGATCGGCCCCTGCTATTGCCTGTGGGATAGCCTGCTCTAGGCACACAGCGGGGAATCTGCCTCTGCGTGCTGGGGCCACCGCTGCTCCTATCACCAGCCTGAAAATGCCCCATCTCATTCCAGCCCATAGACAGTCCTTTGCTGCACCAGCACCAGTAGCTCCAGGGAAACCCTGCCTGCCCTCTGGTTCAACCCTGATAACTGCGGGCTTCTTTTCAGACACAAATACATGAGCATCGCAGCGGTAACGTAGCTAGGCAGTGGAATTTGTCTCTGATCTCTGTCCCCAAGACAGCCCTATCTCCATCTCCTCTCCTGAACCTGTGTATCTCCAGAGGGAAAATTCAAGCTGCAGCAGTAGGTAGTAGATGAGTGAAAAGAAAGATGGGGATAAAGAGGTTCTCTAAGGGCACGGTAACTCTGCAGGGGGTGGTAGGGTTTTGGAAAAGCCCACAGCAAGAGGAAAAAAATCCCAGTTCAGGTGAAATCTACTTTGAGATAGAGAATGAGGAAAACTTCATTTTCTTCTCTCTGGCCCCAGTTTGTCCTGGGTCTTCAGCCTTTGAAAGATACAACACGAGCTAAGACAGCTTTAACTTGACTTCAAGCAACAGACTGTGTCTGTACTGTAATTTTGTAGTCATGCCTAAAGGAGAAGGAGCAGGGTGAGCTGTGAAATGGGCTCAAATCCAAATCCCAAAACAACAGTCAAAGTTGCTTTATTAGGCTGGCATCATATCTTTGCAGACAGTTTGAAGCAGGATAGCTTCACTTACTGCAGCACAAATCGTTCATAGGACTGCAGCAGGACTGTCCCTGGCTGTCTGTTACTGCTGTTCTGCTGCCAGTTACCACCCTTGCAGTTCTGTTATTGGGAAGAACAGGATGAATGGTCGCTTCTGTAGATATCTTAATGTTTAATTCTATTTCAGTCAGTTCTGCAAGAGGTAGTAAAAGATCTTGGAGAGCAGCTCTGGAAAGGAACAGGTGGATTTTGGCCAAAAACAACCAGGCACACAAGCAAAAAACAAAATTAAAAGCTGCAATGTGGTATGAAACAAGGTATCACATACTTGGGAAATTCCATTTTCCCAGAAATACCTATTCTGTCTGACTTCAGCCAAGGGTGAAGGTAGCTGGCCAGAAATCAGCAGTTCTGTTTCCTGAAAAGCATCACCCGGAAGAGATGTTTTTATTCTGACTCACAGCACAGAGTCCCTCCTTTCCTTCCCTCCCAGTCTCACTGGCTTCTCACCCACATTCTGCATTGTCCTCTGAAACAGCTGACAGCCTGTGGCATGCAGCTGGGGTGCCACAGAGCCAGGTTTAAAAAGGAGTATGAACCCTGAGTCTCACCCAGGAGTAGCTACTGAATTAAAGTCCTTCTTTTCAGTTTGGCGAACCCTTCTCAAATTAAAAAGACAAAACAAAACAAAAAAAAACCCAAACACCCACCCAAAACCACCCAACGACACACACACGAAAAATAAACCAAAAACACCCCACCAAAACTTTCCACAGAAACCTTTTGATTCTGCCCCAGCAATCCTCCCCTATGAAAGCCAAACAGTCCTGACCAGCTCAGCTCTCATTCCTGCATACACTGCTGTGTCTGCTGTGTTGTCAAGACAGAAGCCAACTCAAAGGGCTGCAGAAACAGATTGTCCTTAACTGAGGTGAACAAAAGCTAGGACTAAGCACAGACGGGTGGGATTTACGATTTGACAGCTTTATCTTCAGAAGGCTGAGGCCTTTGTGAAATGTAGTATTTGACTTTGCTCCTATAGAAAGTACAGCTCCCTTCCTCTCTTCTTCTGCTGTTCCCCACCCCTACTGTCTGTTGCTGCTACTGGGGCAGGAGGGTACAGTTCCCTGAGGTGAGTCTCTGAGTTTTAAATAAGGGGTGAGCTCTGTCAAAGCTAAAGGGACTTCTGAGCTGATTACTGTCCATGGCACACTGCAAATAGTATGGATATTCAACATGATAGTGTGAGAAAGTCCTCCTGCCCTCAGCAGTGAATGGCCATGAACTCCTAAACCTGACTGTGCTACAGCCACAGAACCGTTGCTTGGTTGGCGCTAATGGCAGCTCTTATCTCCTCCAGTCCGGGATCCTGTCACCCTTACTGTCAGGCAGGAAAGGAGTACCTGCGAGGCTGTGCGTCAGCACAACAGGCAGGTGGATAGGGCTTTCTTCTAAGACACAACATCTTCTGACACAAATAAAAAGCATCTGCACACATGCAAACATTGAAACAGCTGGGAGATGGAAATTAAAAAAACTATCCTTACTTGGGCTCCTGTGAGCATGCAAAGAAGCCTGATGCAATCTGGCTGTGATTTAGGAGGCAGAGCTGGAAAGCAGATGAAGCTGCCAGGTTGATAACATCCCCTGGTTTGCTTGGAGAGATTGCCACCATGCCAGAGAGACTGTCAGAGCAGCACGGTTGGTAGAAATATAATACTATGCATGCTGAGAGCACCTAACTATCCCCACAATATAAATGGACAAAAATGAAGGAGGGTCATAGAACAAAGGAAGAGAATTCTTCCTCTCCATTAAAGAAAGAAACAAACAAACCAACAACAACAACAAAACCAGAGCAGAAATGGGCAAAGCAGACGTCTGGTCTACACTGGCATGCTGCCTGCATCCTTGTAGCCGATGTTGCAGTCGTGTTGGTGCAAGCAACAGGTGCATCAAAATCAACTCTATCAGCAGCTACGTTTGCCTTCAGGTGAAGTTTGCTTTGGTTACTCGCCAGAGACTGCTGCACGTCACACAGAAGCACGGAAACAGAGCAAGGACATACAAAGTCATGAAGGAAAAAAATACAGTGAGATGAGAATTTAAAACGGCAGGCCATATGGAAAACAGAATGAACAGTAAAAAATGCATAAGAGATAAGAAAGCAAATAAAAGAGAGAACAAGAATAAGCAGAACAACCTGAGGGGAGATCAGAGATGGACCAAGCACAGGAGACTCCCCTGGAACACTATGCTTTCCATCCTGTCTGTACGAGGGGAAGAAAATGCTGGATACCCCATGCTATGAGGCTCGCTCATCCCATGTGCAGAGAAGACAGACCATGACAGCTGGTGGAAGGGAAAGAAATCCTTTTGCTAGCTCAGCTGAAGCCTTTAATCTTTGCCAGCCTGGCTTCTGGCATATGCTCCAGCCCTGCCGGGAACTCTGTTAGCAACAACATCCTCCTAACGCAGGGCAAGTTCAGCCTCATTTCATACAGCCTGCTTGATTCCTAGGTTAAGGAGCCTTCCAGGAGCTCAGGCCACGTACCCTTGCAGTTTACATCCTACAGATGAAGATCCTCATAGCCCATTTTAGCTAAAGGGCTTATTTGCACAGGAAATTTCCCCAGTGGCCTGTATCATACAGGTATCTGTCTAGTGGAAACTCTAGCACATGAGTCACTTATCTGCAGCACAGGTAGCAAAACCAACACCCACAGAGAATTTGAATGGCCTGCAGCAAAGCCAGGAGCTGGTAACTGCGTCATGCTATGAGAAACACAAGTGAAAAGTAGTGAGTCTCAACCGCCACGGAGAACAGCACAGCTGAGTCAACACCTCTGCAAGATTTCTAGTGGCACATTCAGACTTTTCTTTGCAAAAAGACAGTTGTGGTCTGGCATCCTTAGAAAGGATGTTAGTCCCTCCTTCTGTGCAAACAAGCAAAAATATGCATTGTGCACTAATTAAGCTATGCCCAACTTGCAGCCAGTTAAGTTGCTGCCAATGTAAATACCAGTTTACAGAGGCTGTCTCTGGGACTTGCTGCCAGCAACAGAAATCGTGTCCAAAACACAGCCATAGGTGAGTGCTGTGAGCCTGAAGAAGAGAAATCAAGCCAGGGAAGAGCAAAAAGGCCCAACTGGGGGCAGAGGGGGGGAAGAGGTGGGCTATGTTTCCTAGCTTTTATTTTGGATGCAAAATGAGTGAGTATAGTTCCCTGGATTTATGTGCTGTCACGGCTGGTATCGCTGCATATCTCGTTCAGGTTCACAACACTCTCTGGATGTCTCGTGAAGGTACCAGAAATGGTCCTCTCAGGAACAGCCTTCAGGACTCAATCCTGTTATGAATGAACAGGCAAAACAAGAGGAAGAAAGCTCATGCCACTAAATTTCCAAAGATTTTACTCATGTGGTAGCAGCAGACAATGCTATGAGAGAAAATGCAGTGTTCCCCATACCAAAGAGAGGGAGTTCTTCATCTGAATGATGTTTCTTCATTTGTCCTATTCCTCATCTGCAGCTCAGCTGCTGTTTTGAGGCCTGAAAAGAGTTGTTTGTGTGTGGGAAGAGAGGCCCAAGTTTGTAAAAGGCCTCTGCAGTTCAAGCCTGCCTCACCCTGTGTATGGAGCAGCCGTGACGGGGAAACACGTCCGTGGTGCCTTGCTGCAGTGCCCATAGCAATCCGGTGGCCAAGAGGAATTTATCAGTCGCAGAGGGAACGAGGTTTCCCTCATGAAGCTGCCAGCCGCAGGCTGTCACCCAGAGATGGGAAGAAGGGAGGCAGGACAAGCCCTCCCAGGGTACCCCAGCCCCGTGTCTTAAAAGGTGCTGGGGCATCAGGGTGAGCCCGCTGTTCCACCCAGCTCTCTGCATCCACTCTCGCCCGGTACCACCTTGCCCTGCCCGGGTGGGGCAGCAGCTGGGGGGCTAGCCTACCCGGCCTCAGCTCACTGCCTCGCCTGGTGCCGCTCCCCCCCGGGAGACCTCCAGCTCCCACTGTCCTCACCGGGTTTGCTCGCACTTGCCACGTACTGAGCGACGGCGACGATGGCGGCGGCGCTAAAACCGCCCTCGCCCCCTGGGAGGGTCTGGGGGCGCTGGGGCAGCCCGGCGGACGGANCCCTTCGTTCAGCCTCCCCGCGACCTGCCCCAGACCTGCTGTCCCGGGCCGGAGGATTCTCTGGCTTCCCGGAAGCGACCTGTCTGCAAAACGCCGGCCTCGGGGACCTTCCACCCTTTCCCCATCCCTGTGTCCCCCTCCCTCACATGGAGGCCGCAGTCACGGAGCCTGGGTGGGCTCCCCGCTGCGGGGCTGGTTGCAGACAGGCAGAGCTGGCTGCTGCTCACCGGGGTCAGCGCGGTTACCCGGGCTCCTGCCAAGGGGCTCGCTCTCTGTCTGAAATGGCGTTCCCTCGGGGGTTTGGAGGGGTTTGAGCCCCGCAGTGCCCCAGCCAAGGCAAGGCCAGGATACCCCTGTCCCTGGGCAGCAGCACAAGGCAGGAGCACACGAGGGAAGCGCCACAGCTCCCTGCAGCTGCCTCTGGGATAGGGACAGCCAGCTTCCACACTGTCCTGCTGGCGGGAGACATCCGCCTCAGCAACCCAGCAAAGGTCTGTGGGAGAAGTTGTCCTAACAGGTACGTGATGGACCCAAACAGCCTCCTGCTCCGCTCCGCGCGGTGCCTGTGGCTGGGCACAGACAGCAGCAGTGTCGCAGCCTGCCTGTACCCTTTCCCTGAACGCAAACGGCAGCCTGGGCAGGAGGCATTGCCAGCCTGTGATCCGCAGGCCAGACCTTCACCTCTCCTCAGCGTAAGAATGCGAGGTGGCATCGGGCTCACCTGATGCTTGCTCAACACACAAAGCTTCGTGCCTCGGTTTTCTGCCATGTGGGGAAAAGGGGGAAAAGAAAAAGAAAAGAAAAAAACCCAGCAATAGCAGCTACCCACTGCTACGTGCACTGCTGAGGGTGGGGAGGTGGGCTGTCTGTGGGAAGTAATTAATTAGGACTATATTTTCCTTCTGTCAGCTATATTGAGGAGATGATGTTGTGTTATTTTCAATACTTCCCCTAACCTGATAATGTAAGTCATGCCATGCCAGGCCATGGATAGATCATTTTGCCACACAACTATCTGATGTAATTGCGTTGCATTTGTTTGAAGTTTGGATACTACTCCTTCAGGTCACTGCTGGAGTATCTAATCAGTTTCTCAGCTGGGTTTTGCAGCTTCTTAGCTTCAAATTGTCCAAACTCCATCATTATCCATAACCAAGCCACAGAGTTAAGTGCTGGCTTGGAGATACACCCTAGAACTGCGGTCCCTGTGGTAAGGTAGTATTTTTCCCTGATATGAAAAGCTACCTGGAGCTGAGTCTGCTGATGAGCACCCAGCACAGCAGGGTGGTGGAGATACCTCAGTTAGCCTGAACTTTCACTGCATTCTAAGTACACCACTTCCTAAAACACTAGATCAGACCAGCTGGCCAGTTATCCTTCATACAAAGAGCATCCCAACTTCAGTTAGCAAACAGTGTTGGCAGCCTCCCAAGTCAATTGACTACAGCACAAGGACAGGACTGGGGAGTGTTTCCCCCACTGTCATCAACCTGTTTTTCTTTGTATCTGACCCATGTTTTCTAACTGCGGCTGCGCCCTATTTACCAAACTGCCCACTTCATGGCCCGCTCAAATGTACCCAGTGGCCTCAGACCAGTGCACAGAGATTCCTTTAAGGCTCTGAAGTCAACATCTGGCATCTACAGGTGTCAGCAGTTCCACTTTACTGGTACAGGGGAGCTCTCTAACCCTGTGAAAATGTCGTCTAAGCAGGAGGCAGAATTGTCTCTGGAGATATAGGAAGGCTGTGCTACAATACACCCTGATCTCATGGCTTTGCTTTCCAAGCAGAAGGTGCACTTCTCCAACATACACCTCAAATACAACAGCTGTGAGCACATTATGAGCAAGCCCTAAACCAAACCAGCTAACGCAAAATTAAATCCCCCACGACATATGCAGTCCTGTCCCTATGGGGAGGATGAGAAAGAGGTGAAGAACCACATGTGGCAGATCTGAGTCAGGGCACTGAATACTCCACCGGAAAATGCTCAGACACCATAACGGTGAAGGCAATCTAGGAACCGAGACGGAATAGACTGGTTTTCTGTTCTCTTTTTCTCTTTCCTCCCCTCTACTTTATGTGGCCCACCTTTTTCTCAGCATGTTTAACTTTATTTCTTTGTTCAGGAATGCATGTACCACCACATTTAAATAAAGGGTCAGATACGCTGTTACAAGCACAGAAAAATTTCAAACCTCAGTGCTGCCCAAGTCTATGAAACTGCCTTTGACTGTCATGGGACCAGAATCCATCCCTGCTGAGGAATTCTCCCGCTTACGCAGAAGGAACAGAAATCAGCACCTGGCCCACTGGGCTAATTCCCTCTCTTTTGACCTTAACTTCGGGAGGTTGAAACCAGATGTTCATGTGTTTCATCATCGGGGAGGTTTTAAAGCTGGAAAGAGGATGTTACACAGAACAGCCTGATTCTGAGCATCCCCTTTTCCTCCCGTTTCTTGGTGCTGTAGCAGACTGCTGTTAAGCAGGCTGTCAGCAGCACTTGACATTTCCATGACTGCATCATTCAGTGCTTCGAGGGACAGGTTCCGGTGCTCCAAGTGATTCTCTCAAGCCACTGGAATGTCAGTATATGAACGACACATGCAGAGAACAGGCACTGAATCCCATGACCAGAGTACATACGTTCTCTGGGGATCAAATCATAAGAAGAGGAGTGCAACAGGAGCTGGCCTTCATCACTGATCTGTGCCAGGGAACATGCTGTTCAATAGCCTGCACTGGCTGCAGGGCCCATACTGGGTGCAGCTGGTGGGCAGATGGAGACCAGACCTCCAGCTGGGGCCAGCACATGGGTTCGCAGAGCAAGTGGGTACTGATAGAAACTGAAATCTTCAGTGGTTTCTGCCAAAGTGCTGTCTGTGACCTGCAATGGCTGAAGAGAGATGAACTACATCTGGTTTGACCATTTCTGCTGCAGAGGTGGAAAAATCTGGTGGGTGCAGTACATGAAGGGAGACAGCTGAGGTGTTACCATGTCAGAGGGCACTGCTAGATGACACCTGCATCTCTGCACCAAAGCCATGCAACACTCTGCAAGGTTACTTTGCATCTGCAGACACTATTATTAGGTTGTTTACAACTATCGTAAAGCAACTTAGTCATGAGTGGGGTTAAAAGAAGATGTTCTCAGGCCTGCCTTAGCCCCAGAGTTTGCATGGAGGATACAACTGGGGTCAGAACAGGAGTTCTTAGCAAGATGTTGTTCCCAACAGCCAGCCATGGCTGCTGCTCCTCCTCCTTCATGACTTAAGCTGTGCTGGGGAAGCATTTTCATTTTGTCACAGCAGAGTCTGGGGGTCTGGAATTCTTTCACTTTATGACTCTATGGCTTTTCCTGACCTTGCAGCCTGGGAAAAGACACAGTCGATAACGCAGTCTCTAGGATTTTTTCTTTGCTACCCAAAATATGTGCCTAATGTGAGCTGTCTCTCTGTGGACTATGTAGAGGAGAGGAAGTACAGATAATTTTTACCTTTACGTGTCACTAGCTGATGTCAATGCTATATTCCCCTCCCCAGCCTCTACCCTTCACTGAATTAAATTCCTAAACAAATGACATCCAGTTAAAAAAGCTACAGCCTCTCGCTGTCCATCTCTTCTTTGTCTCTCTTTACACCTCAGCAGTGTCGGCCATCTAAATATTGTTAGACAAAAGCAGGTAAATCTTTTTCTTCCGTCAGTCCCAGACGACATCCACTTACAGATGCCATTCCACAACCCTGGGCTTCACCGGCTCTACCATTCAGATGTAGAGCAGGTGCCAGCCAGGGAGCCTCACGCTCTAACACTTGCTAATCACTCAGGATGCATGTGCAGGAGCCAGTCTTGGAAGAAAGGGGGGTGGTGTCTGAGGGGGTAAGGGCCAGCCAGTGTGGGGATCCCTGTCTCAACCCGTGACAGATTTGAAAGATGAACACCCTTTTCCCTAATCCCAGCCTTCCCTGGGATTAGACACTTGCCTAACAGGTGATCTGCTCTTACGAGGACTTTCAGGGGTTTAAGAAGTCCAAATGGCACAGATTGGGCACAGTGACCTGCCTGAAAAGTATGTGCTAACTTGGAAGAACTTGGTTAGTGGGATGTATTAGCAGCACTTGCAAACTGTGTGCTCACGACCTGCACGAGTATAATTACAGTCATCTACTTGGCACATAATCCTCATTAGTTCTGTTCTTATATACATTAACAGTGGTGAAATACACGGCATCAGCCTCAGATGAGGGATGGGGGAGAAAGCAGGTGCCAGAATACACAGTGAACTCAAGAGGACCTTCAACACACATGGAATCTAGCTACCACCTCAGTACCCCGTTTGAAGGTTTTTGCCCAATATGCACCATCTCTTCGTGTCCCCCGGGATTTTGCACTCCCCTGGCTCCAAGCTGCGCTGCTCGCAAGTCTTCCCTTGGGAAGAGTATTCTGTATTCCAGTTGATGGGCACTGGTAGGGAATGCTTCTTGAGAGGGGGGTGCTTACACCTACAGCACTCCAGCATCATGTGCGTGGCAGGCGTCCGTGGCAGGTGTGGATAAAGGGTTGGTAAAGAAAGAACAGACCCGACAAGCCCTAGAAATATGGGCTGGCACTAGCCTGCTTCCCACTTGTTTGCTGACACTCAGTTTTCCTGCCTTTTCAGGGAGTCGCTTGATTTTGTCCCATGGCTCCTCTGTTGCAGTCTGAGGCCTGCTGCTAACAAAGGGCCACATCATCCAGTAATTCTCAGGTGATTGAGAGACTGGGTTGTTAATGGGAGGGAGAAGCTTTGTCCTTTTCTCAACCTGCTCCCCTAAAGAGTCAAGAGAAAGGAAAACTGTATTTTAATATGAATGAGTGTCTAATTTTTGTTATTCTTTCTTGACCTCCTTCCTTCCACAAACATGGCATCTTTGGTCCAGACTGTGGGCTGTGACCACGCTGCAGGAGGCAGGCTGTCCGGAGCCAAGTGCTGGGCGAGCACTGAGGGCTGCAGGGCAGGAGTGCTGAAATAAAACAAAACAAAAACACCCCCCACCCCCCAAAAAAACCAAAGAAAAAAAATCAAAGGTGCCTGCTTGGGAGAAAACTCAAGACAAGCCTAACAGAACACAAGGGAGGGATTTCTACCTGCCTTCCCCAACCACACACCTCCCTGACAAAGGATGATGGCTCCCAGGGAAACTTCTGAGGGGCAGCGGGGCTCAGGCTCCTTGTTATCAATAGCGAGCCTGCACCCTGCTGCCTCGCTGAGCCTTATGAACATGAACAGAATGACACAGCGACACTCAGTGACACTTCACAGTATTCACTAAAACACAGACGACTCAGGCTAGAGCTAGCTACGGATGGACAGAAGAGCACTTAATCTGCATAAAATTTGAGACAACCTCTACTGCTATAACATTAACTTGCTGATGAAAATAAGTTTAGCAATGCGCTGAAGCAGGAACCCATAGCATTTCTGACTCAGTGGTATGAGCTCCAGAGCTGGATTTACAGTGTCAGCCAGGTGCTGCTTCCCCAGCTCCATTCTATGTAAACTGCTGTGTTTGTGTCACTTCAGCACAAGGTTGAGCCCTCTGAAGGTAGTGACCCCACTGACACTAATGGGGGATCCTTTGTAGGGGAAACTTGCTGGATGAAAACATCTTCCAGTCATGGTCCTGTCTCACCTGTGCAAGAGTCCAAGACTGCTTTTAGACCTGAGCTTCTATCCCTACTGTTGAAGGGTCATGGAAAATTTAAGGCATTCTTCAGCCCAGTTGAGTGGTTACATTAATTTCCATATAACTAATGAGACAACTTATGTTTACTCACCTGACTAATAGTCCAGTGTATTAGGCATGTAATTAATGAAGAACTGCAAAAGAGGGGGTGGCCACAACATGAAGGGAGAGTGGGACATAACTTTGGGCCAAAAAAGCAAATTGTTGCTGCTATTTGGCCCTGTTGAGAACAGGACTAGACTAGATCTGAACTGTGTTGCTGTTCCAGCTGAAAACAGCTCCAGAAGAAACACGAGTGGATACTTGCATCTGTTCTATGAGTCATTCCCAACAGGTATTTTTTAAAAGCACATCAGCTCCAGACATTCACAGGCAGTATATCCAGTTCGCAGCCTGATGGTGCCACAGAGCAGATGTCACAGACCTAGCACCCTGGGGAGCCTCTTAAACATCTACATCTTGCTTCCCATAGCATCCTCTGTGCCTGTATGACTTCTGGGTTTACCTTCCCAAGATGTTTTTATGCGTATCATTTATTTTGGGGAAAATAACTGGATTTCTTTTCCTAAATAAAGTGTGACTTTAAATGGTATGGGTTTATACACTCACAGAAGTCGTGTTTCTCTCACAAAGACATTAAAAATAGATATGTTCGGTCACATGATTAGAGGTATGGTTGGAGAGATGGAGCAAATTATTCTCACTGGAAGGGGATATATGGAAAAGAAAAGAGATTTAGTGGTTAAAGCATAAAATCAAAGGGAATGGAAGACAACTGGGATGAGAAAATCAAACGATGAATGAAGAAAAAAGGAGGAAAAAAGGAGAGAGGAAATTAAATCAGTTCAATGTACATTACAAAGCAGGTCTGTCTCTGGGAGAGAATCTGATCGCCATGCGAAAACTGATCTGTATATGAAAATAACAAACTATAAGCAGTTCTGCTGCGTTTCCAAACACACACGCACACCCCCACCCCGCACACCCCCACCNCCCGCCCCCCGAGGGAGGATTTGCTGGCGGAGGCGGTGTTACTCCGGCTGTAAAATGCTAATCCCTCTGCCGGGGGTGTCCCTCTCAAGCCGTGTCCCCTCCGACGGCTCGGGGCTCCTGCAGCCCGTGAGACGGCCGGCAGTGCCTCCTGCAGCCCTCCAGCCGGGGGCCCTTGCCAATAGCAGGGTGTCGGTACAGAAAATTACTTCGCTGTAGAGACAAACGCAAGGGCTTTGGTTTGTAGACACGGCACCACCACCCGCAACCCCACGTTTTTCCCCGTCTTTGCGACGGGCTGGTTTTGGTGAGCTCGGAGGGTCCCCGCGAGGGCCACGCGTGTCCCGGGGCAGCCCGGTCCGCAGGGGACCGCGGGGACCGGCGGTCCTCGCCCCCACAACGGGCAGAACGATGGCTTCACCTCCGTGGGGGAATCCCCTTCCGTGCGTGCGCTAGCGGGGCTGTCGGCATCGAGCAGGCGACCTGCCCGAAACCCACGGCCCGGGGCTGCGAGCGCAGCCCCCCGGCTGGCACTGCTTGCTCCGGGGAGAGACGCAGTCTCCGTATTTCTTCCCTCTCGCCCCAGCGTAATCACTTTCCCCCGCGTTCCTAACCTTCTCTCTGCCTGGATCCTGTCCGGATTCTAACTGAGAAATTAAATCACCATTAGGAGGTAATCAAAGGTGGGTCTGACAAGGACCCCTCCAGGCGAGCAGCGCTGCAGCGTTACCTCGCAGTGGCGGGCTCAGGGCACCAGCTGGGGCTCGTTTCGTATCGTGGCTCAAGGGAGGGGGGAGGAGAAGGAGATATATGGCAGTCAGGAGAGGCCCCCCTCTGTCATCTCCGAAGGATTTTTAATAGTGCAACAGGTGAGTAGTTACTGCCCTGTCCTAGTGTGCAGGTAGGTGCCTGTGTTCTGTTTTCCTGCACTGGGGTAAGTGGGGAATTTGCTTGATATATCATACGCCCTCATTTGTACTTCCAGGTGCTTTTCCAGGTTTTGTAACTCCTGGGCTGAGAGATCCTCCCGATAAGCTTCTAATTTCCTTAAAGGAAGCAGTAATAGTTGGGGGAAGGGGGAAGATGGAGTTTATCTTTTCAAGCAGACCATGGACCCTGGCTTCAAATCTTTAAGATTCTCTTACAGCTGCACTGCTCCTGTTTCCTTTGGGATCTGACTGGGTGATTCCCACCTCTCCCTGGTGTGTAGCAAAAATAAGTTTGCTTTATTTATTTAAGCTATCACTTCTTCGAAAAGCAAAAAAAGAAAAGTATCAAATAGCTGAGGAAAAAAAAAAAGCGTGATAAAGGTGAAGTGCAATTTCTTTGTGGCCCTGCAAAACAGGCCTACCCGTCTCAGCCTTGGGCTAGCCGACAGAGAAGCAGCTTATCTTGCTTTGAGCCCTCTTCCCTGCAATACAGACACCGCTCCGTAGCGCCGTCCCCCCCTGCCCCCAGTCTGTATTCACTTGCGGAGAGGCCGAGGGCTTATCTGTTCGCAGTGATGGTTGCGATCTGCAATGCAGACACGCAGAGCCTCCGCATGCCCCGGGGCAGGTTCTGGGTTCCCCTCCATTCTTTGCATTTGGGTGGGGACCGGTGGGGAGGCGGAGGTGGGGAGAAAGAGTGTTAAACGTGGGGGTGGGGGTGTCTGCCAAACCCTGTCCAACTCCCCAGGTGGCTCTGCTCAGGCCTTCTGGCCCTGAGGGGGAAACAAGGCTCTTCCTCCCGCCCCCCAGCGGGGCGGTGTGTGCTGGCAGCAACGGCCTGACCCCCACCGCGGCACCTCGGAGCCAAGTTGGGAAGTGGGGCCTGCTGTCCCAGCCCTCCCCCACTGCCTGAATACCCCCAAAGCCCCTCCCCTCCAATCAACTGACTCTTAACATGACAATGGCCATGACAATCCCTTTTAGCCAAGGCCAGGCTGGGGAGGACATAAAGCATCCCCCCACCTCCGTCTAATGGGGTACCTGCCTGCGGGCTGCCTGCAGCCTCCACCGCCAGCTCACCGCCTGCTCGGGGCTGGGGGTCCCGGCCCGGCCATGAGTGCCCACCTGGCCATGCCGCCCTACCTGCCCTACCCCGGCGCGGTGAGGTATGGGGACTATTACTGGCTCTCCCCAGGGAGCATGGACAGCGTGCCCGTCGAGGAGGCTCCGGCGGCGGACGCCCTCCCCTTCCCCGCGGCGGCGAAGACGCCGAGCCACCCAGGTAGGCGCCGCGGCCCGGCTCACCTCGGCAGAGCGATCGAGCTGCCCTCGGGTGGAGGGTGGCTGTGTCCCTTCTGCCCCGGGGTGGCGGGGGGATGCTGGTGGCTCCGCCGGCTGGAAGCGGGAGCCAGCGGCGCTTGTGTCCAGGCGGGACGGGGCGGAGGTGGTTTCGGTTCCGCTGCCCCGAGGGTGCCTCTGCCAGCTTCCCCGCGCTGCGCAGCCTGCGGAGCCCCAGCAAGTCCCCGGGGCACCCGCAATCTTAACTCCTCCCGAGAAACTGGACTTGGAAGCCTTTGAGTCGCCTTCGCCTGACCCTGCTCACCCCAGTTCTCTTTTCTCCTCAGATGTCTCTCCAGCTTCCTCTAGCTCTGGGACACTCATCCAGTATACCCCGGACTCTGCCACTAGCCCCACCGCAGAGCGCCCATCTCCCCATCCCACTTTCCAGAAGGTCAAGGAGGAAGGCGAGAGTGCGGCGAAGAAGGCCAAGAACCGCACGGCTTTCTCCCAGGAGCAGCTGCAAACCCTGCACCAGCGGTTCCAGAGCCAGAAGTACCTCAGCCCCCAGCAGATCCGGGAGCTGGCTGCTGCCCTGGGGCTCACCTACAAGCAGGTGAACATCTTGCTCTGGGTAGGGTTGTATCCCTAGTGTGAAGTGATCTTGCAAGCAAGTTTTTGGGTGGTTTGTCTTTTTTTCTTAGATACCAGAGATGAGTTTCCTTCGTGATCTTGTTTATGCCATTGCTTACGTGAGAGAGCAGAGGGTGTGAGAACTTATGACTCAGCCTTCCTCTTACGTTTGGTTCCAGCTCTGTCCACCCACTCCATGCAGGTGTCTGAAAGTGCACAGCCTGTCTCTGTACGCAGAGTCAGGTTATCGCTCTGTGTGGACACGTATTGTCCCTGATGAACACAAAAAGTCAGATACTGCTATGCAGGTTGCCTTTCTTAGTCAGAGTGGCACCTGGGTCTCTCCCTAGAGAGGGTCTCTGCCCCGCCAGCTGCTGTGTCTGGCTGAAGGAATGACTCACTCCCGAGTCAGCACTGGTCTTGGCACAGCAGTGAGATGTTGCTGCTGCATAAGCTGTGTTTCGGCAGTTGTCTTGGGCTGCCTTTCAGGTAGGGTTTTTGATTCCGTGGAAGGTAACTGTGGTGATCTGAGGAGTAACAGTGTTAGTTTTCATGTCTTGGTTCTGTGATTCTGTGGCTACCTGGATCTGCTGCGTGTTGGTAGCTGCTGAAATTACATAGTGCTAGGAGCCAAGCAGAAACTGGATTGTAATACAAGGCAAAATATCTTTAGGATGTATAGTAAGCTCTGAGAACTAATTTCTAATGTCCTGTGTCCTTTCCCATTGCTTCTAGGTGAAAACATGGTTTCAGAACCAACGGATGAAATTTAAACGTTGCCAGAAGGAGAGCCAGTGGATGGAAAAAGGGATGTATCTACCACAGGTGAGAGAATTCTCCCTTCCCTCATTGCCACCAGTCATGGTTCCTCAAGTCTGTGGGGAAAAGTGCATCATGTCCAACCTACTCACTCGAACAATGCCCAGGACTCCGCATTACCAAGCAAGTTGTATTTCTTGTAATAAGGCTTACAGTGGCATCTATTTTAAGCCTGCCTGGGCAACTGAAAGAGCTTTGTTTCCAGTCCTCTTATCTCCCAGCTGGGACTAGACAGAAAACAAAATAGCCAAAGAGGGCCAGAAAGGCGACTCTGCTGTTTTTTTTTCCCCAGCATGGTGCTCCCAGACTTGTTGAACTGGAGATTACTAATTCAAGATATTGTTGTCTCTGCTATTACGAGTCTATAGAGAGGACAATCAGTATAAAAAAGACACTATTGTTTGGCTTGCTGGAGGGGGTGGGGAAGACAAGATGACCCATCCAAAAGAATGAGCACAGTGGGTATGGTGCTCTGCATGACTCAACAGCCTTCTCTGTCTCTCCTAGAATGGATTCCATCAGGCTGCATACTTGGATATAACCCCCACATTTCACCAGGGCTTCCCTGTCAGTGCCAGCAGAAACCTTCAGGCTATGACCAACGTGCACCAGGCTTACAGCAGTGGCCAGACTTATGGGAATGGGCCGAGCCTGTACTCGTTCGTGGCTGTGGAGGATGAGGGGCTCTTTGGAAAAAGTGGGACAAGCTGCAATACCCAGCAAGCCATGGGTTTATTAAGCCAGCAGATGAACTTCTACCACAGTTACCCTGCCAATATGGATTATGTCAGCTTAGAGTCAGAAGATACCTACAGCTTCCAGAGCACCTCTGACAGCGTCACATCATTCTCAAGCTCTCCTGTACGGCATCAATACCAGACCCCTTGGCATTCCCTGGGGACCCAGAGTGGTTATGAGTCTTAGGTTTAAGTATTGTTTTGTCCCTTCTCCTGTTTTCTCTCATGTGGTTTCTAGGGCCTTGACTCAGGGATAGAGTTTCTACTTCCTTGCCCCTCCTCCCCGATTCCAATTTTAACCATTGGTGGGGCTCAGTATACTGCTGCCTTGGGCTAGCTTTCTGTTTAAAGGCACCTGTCTGTTCATAGCTAACCCCTGGCAAGGGTGTTTTGTGTGTGGTTAGGTGAAGCTTTCTCATGGAGGGGAAATGTGCAGTGCCACAGCCAGGAGCAGCAGAAGTGGTAAAGGTTTGTTTTTGCTGTCCCAAGTCTCCCCTTCCTCTGCTGCCTCTTTAGCAGGTGATCTTTGCCCTGCATGTCTTGCAGCAGAGCTTTGCTGGAGAAGAAAAAAGAAAAACCCTGTACTTCAGCATAATTTGGCTAGGAATGCCCTGTTGTATCCAAGAATCTTTCTTCCTGTCTTGCTTTTGTTGCTACCTCAGTCAGCTGCTAATAGGTTCATCATCTGCATCCTCTCCCCCCTCACTGAAAAGCTACATGATATCATCTGATTTCAGATGGTTTGGTCCAGTTACTCTCAGCAACATGTCCTGCAGGGATCAGAACCTGCCTACTCCTTGCCTGCTGCCCTGCTGTGTATGTAGGGCAGCTGGGGGCAGGGTGTGTGTGAGACACAGAAGAGAAAAAGTGGGGTAGAGCATTGCCCATATCTCTCCTGGAACCTGTGGCTTCCAAGCTGCTAACTTGTGCCTGTTGGCTCATTCAGGATGGTGACTCTGGGATTGTCCCCACCCAGCTTAGTTCTTGCTTTTCTATGTCTCTGCTGAGAGACCGTTGGCTTGTCCCAACCTGTGAATTGCAGCAGAGGGTAGCCCAAAGTGCCATTGCTGGAAGTGTGAGGAGTGGCTGTGTGTAGTCGTCCTTGGAGCTGTGAGAACACTCTGCTTATCTGTACATGATGGTCCCCTAAATGTCACAAACACGGCACCGCTACAGTGCAGCTTTCTCTGGGGTAGAGGAAGGCAGCTAGGTAAAGGACTCAGTTGTTTTAAAGGTGATGGTTAATGTAATTCATCCTGGAGCCTGGATGTTTGGGGGTGGGAATCCTGTTGGATCCCAGTGGAGTTGTTATCCAAGGGGGTAGAGCAGGGTGGTTCCCTGCTTTCTTGTTTAATTTCAGTTTTTGGAGTGTCAGATAGCAGGATTTTCATCCCTTCCCCAGGGCTTAGTTGGATCTCTTCTGTTTTTTTTTATGCTGAGGCACTGGCTGCTTCATCTGACAGAAGTACGCAAGCTCTGGGGGAGGCGAGAAGTTTAGAGAAACCTAGTTAGACAAAATAAGGAAGATGTCAATTAAAATTTTCAGTTTCTTTTTTTAAAGAATAACTGGATCATCCCTTTCGGTATGGGGAAATTGGAAGTCAGCTCCAATCTATGTGAAACTGACTTTTTTACAAGGTGTGGAATTGGAAGGTCCAGTCTGCCACTGCCCAAGAGTACAAAATGGCATGAGATGGCAAGAGTAAATGGTAAAAGCATAAATATTGTTAGTACACAATTTTTACTGCAACCCTGTCTTCAAATGACTGCACATGGGTTGTATGTTGTAGTCAAACTTTCACTGCAAAGGAGGTGAACGCTTGTTGTTCCAGAATCATCTTAAACTGTGTTTTCTTGCAGTGATCTTTAAGCATGTTTTGTTATGTGCATGTTGTATTTTATTACTTTGTTTCTGCTTAATGTTCTTACAAACTTGTTTGAACTGAAAATAAATTACTTTATTTTAATGTTGAAACAGTGTTGTCCTCAGGTTGTTCCAGCGCAAGCTCTGAGAACAGTTACTCTGCACAGGTTAGACCAGCAGCACTGAGGAAAGAAGGAAAAAAGTAACCCTACTCTGTTTCTCCCAGAAGTCGGATCAAGCAATTGGAGTAGGTCACAAAGTTCATCAGCCTTGTTTTTAATATGCAGGTCTGTTGCCTAATGCAAGGGTGGCTCCAAAGGTAGAAATCTGGACTTGCAGTGGTGTGCAGCCCTGTAACACACTTGTGTTAGTCTTCAAGCTTCATGCTTCAAAATAACTATTTAAGTATGAGGGATACTTGATTAAGCTGGGAGCAAAGGAAGATGTCCTCTGAGATTGTGTTGCCACCTGCTGCTGCTCCAGGTTACAGTCCAGCCTCAGTGAGGCTGCAGCTCTCTTGGGACCCTTGTGCAAACCTGAAATGACAGCAGAAGTTTGTACATAAGTAACTGAATCCTGCCCCTGGCCCTGAAACAAAAACTTGCTTCTTTCCCTGCTTAGTCCCGAGACTGCATTTATCTCCTCTCAACAGCTGGGAGCAGCATTTGAAAGCTAGTGAAACATGAGGCACATTGGGACTGATGCAGTGCATCAGCAGCCACCAATTTAAGAGACGCAATGAGCATATTTCTGCTCAGTGAGCTTTGGTTCACCAGAGCCTTGCTTTTCTTATCTACCTCTTAGTTTGAACTCCTGCGCAACCTGCATGCAGCCAAGAGCTGCAAGTGTCCACGGACAACAGCACTAACAGAATACGGCAGCTGTCTGTGTTCAATGGCTGATGCTACTGCTGTGTCAGCAGAACCAAGCTCCTGCTAATTTTTGCTAGTTTAATCTATGGCTATCATCTGTTTTGGTTTAATCTCAAGTAACTTAAACTACAGTACACCACCAAAGCTTCTCATCTGTCTGGAAGGGGCAGCAGAAGTAGGTACTCCCACTGAGGACAGTTGACTAAATTGGCAGCTGACTGCTCAGGCTCAAGCTGCCACATGTCCTTTGCTGATCAGAACCTGCTTGTGTGGGTGCCAAAGTGTGTCCACTTCCCTTTTGCAGGGAATACTGTAATGCTCTGCTTCCAAGGGTGAGGCGCAATATGTGCGGGAAGGAGAGGGAGTGGAGGTTTAAGCCTGTAGAGGACGAAAGGCTGGGTTGTCCATGTGTGGGTTGCCACCCTTCAACAGTAGAAAACTGTAAATCTGGCCTGGAAGAGGGGGAAATGCCAGGTTCACGTGACTTCCTGTATTGCAAAACCAAGATCTCTTTTCATCCTGACCTGAGTCTGATGTCCCGACATCACTTTGGATGAATTCTGGGTAATCCTCTAATAGTACTGTTAATTTCAATAATTCCCTTGAAAAAAACACAGCTGAACATTATAGCTATAAAAGTCATAGATAATAAAGCCTTTTAGATTAAAATTAACTTCCAAGGGCTTCATTTTTTTTTTTAAGGTGCAAACTTAAAAAGCTCTTAAAGCTCTGAAGAAATGCACAAGGTGCCCTGGTCTTTGCAGAATGATTGCAGAGGATGCTTGCTACATACTCCCTGTGTTGCCTAGGCATGTTTCTCTTCCACGTTTCTGCCACAAGGGTAAGGAGGTACCCAGAGCTCTGCTGGCAGATGCTCTCCTGCAGAGATGGATATTGTTGCTAAAATAGCCTTGGGACTCAGGTGGCTCTGCATGCTGTGGATTGTGTTGCTGCATTTACTACAACAGGAGGGGAATTCTGCAGAAACAGTGTTCCTTTACAGGTGTGTTATTCCCCTGATTGCTCAGCCCAGGGTGTATGCAGGTTTGGCAAGCACACATAGTTGTAGGGCTAGAGGGAACATGTAGAGTGGTGGCTGTTGAAATCTTGGCAGGTGGGCTAGAAAGGGCTGCTGGGAGCTCAGGAAGAGTTTTTATAGGCTGTGGTATGAAGTAGGACTCTGCCTTTCTACAGCTGGAGATCTGTTACTTTGATGTGCCTGAGTCATGTCACCATGCAAAACAGCTGCACAGGTAATGGCAGCTCTACTACCAAAACTGTGGAGATAAAACTAATCCCTCCAGACTCATACTTCCAAAAGGAAGCAAGTGCATGTCAGCAGAAGCCCTTTCTGCTGGGACACATTGCATCCCTGTTAGGATTGCTGCGTCTTGTGACTGTGCTGCGTAACAGTGATTTCTGCACACTGCGAACGTGATTTGCATCGCCAGCAAATCTTTTTAGGATCAAGCTGTAAGCTTGTGTGGAGCTCTTTATATGTACTGTAGCTTGTAAGAATACACTGTACTTTCACAGTATCTCTGAGGTGTCAACATTCCAGTTTGTCAACATTGCAGATGTAGCTCCATTGGTGCAGAGAATCCCACCCAAACAGAAGAAACTGGATCTAGTACAGACTATGTACTAGGTTACATGGACCAGGGTTTATTCTCTAGTTCACTGGGTTCCAGCCTCTGACCTGTAGGCAAAATACCAAGCAAGTAGAGTGGTGCAAGCAACCTCATTCTTTGCTCTCTTCGTCAACGTAGCCTGCAGCAATGTTTTACAAGCTACAGGTTTCTTCTGAGTGGCCCACAAGCAAGGTCTCACAGCCTCAGTTGTCTCTCCAGTGCAGATAAAAGGCATGATCTCTGCTCTCATAGGCTCTTCCCTACAGGCATGTGTAAACATTATATTTAGTTATCTGACTACACTGCATGACTCAAATGCTGAGCTAACAGAATTTTGGAAATTTTCAGTAAAGCATTGCCACCCATCTCTTGCTTGGCCAGCAGCCTCTTGGCTGATACTGAGCAGTCAAGAAGCAGGAAGGACTCAAAATCATGGCGCTGGTTTTAGACAAAAGGAGAAAAAAAAATTTTTTTCCTTCCCTGTGAGGGCCATGTTATCTTCATGCTGTCCAAAAGTTTGAAGAGCCCCCTCAGGTCATATCTGTGAATCTCTTTCATAGTGAGGCTATAATTAATTTTTCACTGGAAGTCTATCTGCTCACAGACAGGGTGTGTCTCTAGCAGCTGGGCTGTATTTGAATCACTAAATCCTTTACAAATTACAACATCAGGACTGCGGGCTTGGATGAGCCCCGAGATCCATCCCAGCCAATGCTGGATATGAGGGAAAGACCAGAAGAGAAAACAAGTCCCCAGCATCCCTCTTGGGCTGCTGGTGGCTGAAGGACTGCCTCTAACAGGAGCTGCATTCCTGCTCTTTCACAGATTGGTGGGGTTTGGAAGGGACCTCTGGTTGGGCCTCACCTAGTCCAACCTCCCCTGCTAGAGCAGGATCACCTAAAGCATGTAGCACAGGATTTCACCCAGACAGGTTTTGAATGTCTCCAGAGAAGCAGACTCCACAGTCTCTCTGGGCAACCTGTGCCAGTGCTCTGTCACCCTCACAGTACAGAAGTTTTATTCTCTTACTGAGATGGAACTTCCTGTGTTCCAGTTTGTGCCCATTGCCCCTTGTTCTGCCACTGGGCTCCACTGAAAAGAGTCTGGCCCCTTTCTCTAGACACTCACCTTTCAGGTACTTGTGTTGATGAGATCCCCTCTCAGTCTGCTCTTCTCCAGGCTAAACAGACCCAGCTCTCTCTGTCTTTCCTTGTAAGAGAGGTGCTCCAGCCCCCTCATCATCTTGGTAGCCCTCTGCTGGCCTTCCTCCAGTAGCTTCCTGTCCTTCTTGAACTGGGGAGCCCAGAACTGGAAACAGGGCTCCAGGTGTGGCATCACCAGGGCAGAGTAGAGGGGGAAGATGACCTCCCTAGACCTGCTGGCCATGACCTTCTTGACGCACCCCAGGATACCAATGGTCGTCTTGGCCACAAGGGCACACTGCTGGCTCGTGGAGAGCTTGTCATCCACCAGGACTCCCAGATCCTTCTCCACAGAGCTGCTTCCCAACAGGTCAACCCCTAACCTGTACTGGTGCCTGGGATTGTTCTTCCCCAGGTGCAGGACCCTGCACATCACCCTTATTGAATTTCATAAGGTTCCTCTCAAGCCAATTCTCCAGCTTGTCCAGATCCTGCTGAATGTCAGTGCAGCCTTCTGGTGTGTTGGCCACTCCTCCCAGCTTGGTGTCATTAGCAAACTTGCTGAGGGTACGCTCTGTCCCCTCCTCCAGGTCATTGATGAACATGTTGAATAAGACCAGACTCAGCACTGAGCCCTGGGGCACACCACTAGCTACAGGCCTCCAACTAGACTCTGCATCACCAATCACAACCCTCTGGGCTCTGCCATTCAGCCAGTTCTCTACCCAACTCACTATCTGCTCATTTAATCCACACTTCTGAAGCTTGCTAATGTTCTGGGAGATGGTGTCAAAAACCTTGCTGAAGTCAAAGTATACAACATCCACTACTCTCCCTTCGTCCACCCAGCTGGTCATACCATCATAGAAGGCTATCATCAGACTGGTCAGGCATGATTTCCCCCTGATGAATCCATACTGACCACTCCTGATAACCGTCTTCTCCACATGCTTATTGATAACCCTCAGAATAAGTTGTTCCATCACTTTTCCAGGGATGGAGGTGAGGCTGACTGGCCTATAGTTTTCTGAGTCCTTTTTGCCCTTTTTTGAAGGCTAGAGTGACATTGTCTCTCCTTCAGTCCTCAGGCACCTCTCCTGTTCTCCACAGCTTTTCAAAGATGATTGAGACTGGTCTAACAATAACATCTGCCAGCTCCCTAAGCACTCGTGGGTGCATCCCGTCAGGGTCCATGGATTTGTGGATGTTGAATTTGCCCAGGTATTCTCTAACCCAATCCTCCTTGACCAAAGGAAGGTCTTCCTTTCACAAGAGGAATTGGTATTGCACAGAGGATTGGGAATGCAGCTACTGATAGAGCAGACATCAATGAACTGCCTTCCTGGAAGTTGCGTACTTGCCTGATAGAATTGCTGAAGGCTTTTGGTCTCCAGAATCACCTGTGGCAATAAGCTCTGCCTTTGAACGATGGCCTCTGAAAAAATTCGTGGGTCTCTTGAGGAAACTGCAATATCTAGTAGTGTTTGTTAGCACAGCTTTGCTGAAGGTCAATAGTAGGGAGATCAAAACTATTGCTCTTATAGCCAGCATGCTTCTGCAAGTCAGTCCCAGAGACTTCACAAGATCCTGCCTGTCCTAAAGCATCTCTGAAGGAACAGGGCATGATGTGTGACTCCTTTTCCAGAGAATTACTAGTGAGCAGAAGTCACAAGCTCAACATTTTCACCTACAGCAGCCTTTGATGGAGTGACAAGGAAAGGTTTCAGGTGACATTCAGGTTGGTAGCAGCACTGTTGGCTACAAAAGAGCTGAAAAAACTCCCCCGCACTCACGTGAGAGCTCTGATAATTGCTGCTATTGTAGTCCACAAAAGATGCCAACCAGCACCTTTTTGGTTAAACTAACTCAATCGATCCCCACCCCTCTGATGGTGCAGTGGTTGCAAGAATGTGTTTTTCTCAAGCTTAGGCACTTGCTGGGTGTGGGGCTGTGCTTTAAAATGGATCTCCAAAATTATGTGACTTAGAAATTTGCCCTCCAAAAGGCCTTATTTTTCCCTAAATCATGCTGGTCATACAGTTTACAGTACAGCTCTATAAATGGTGTAGCTGAACAGCCAAAGGGTCAAAGAGTGACTGCATGGGGGAGTGGGAATGGGAACAAACAGCTGTGAGGCACAGGGACATAAACCAGAAGACCATGCCTCTTTACTGCCCCAGTCGCTGGCATCGATTGCCTTCATTTTATGCTCATTTTTTTAAAAACCGTAACAGCTACTTCATTGCATTAAGATAAAGTCATTGTCATCATCAAAGACTGATAGAAGTCCTGTCACTCAGGGAATGGGGGCCCTGGTATTAAATATACTTTGACACACACTTCTGTTTTAAGGTACACTTTAAGTTACTTTAAAGGTACACTTATTAAGTTTAGAAATGATGGGACCTCTATGTTTTAGCCAGTCCCAGTATTAAATACTGCTGAATAGGGGAAATTCTTAAGGTGGGTGGAAGTTACGCACCTGGTCCTTTGACTCTAGATATCTGGCATTGCCAAGAGTAATGGAGCTGGTCCACTAATAACAGAAAAATCTCTGCTTGTAATTTCAGAGTCAAATCAGTAATAACAATGGCAGATGGTTGCTATGGCTATTTATGCTCCATCTGGATTTCATATTGCAATGCTCTATTACAGTGGAAAAAGTACAGAAAAATACAGAATCAATCTTAAAAAATATTTTATTATTTGCCAAATTGAATGCACTGTCAGGTTTTTCTCAAGGGGAGGCAGAGAAAGATACAGACTAGACCAAAGGGCTTATTTATCATTTTGATGCTTGTAAGATCATTTTACTAGCCTTTCTGCAAGCTACTTGTCAAATCTCCCTTCACTAGACACTTCATCAATGCTATACCTTGTGGCTGACCTACAGATATGGTGGTCTAACAATCAGAGGGATGCCTGGTGTGTGACAATAACTTCTCCAACTTCAGTAAAAGATATGTGACCAGCACCTCTCCATACAGCCCATGGCTTCATGTGTTATGTATACACAACTGTACAGTGCTAGGTATACATGACATCCCCAAATGAGTCTGTGCCTCCTCTGAGAAAAGTTACAAGATCAAGAATTTAGAAGATCCAGGGGATAATTAATCTAGGTAGCCAGATCTTGAGTCTTGCTTATAAGGGAACTTGGCTGTCCGTGCCTGTGTGCATGCGTAAGGGCGTATGAGTGAAGGGCTGTTTGTACATATATGGGCAAACAGATATCTGCATATCTGTGTGTCTGTGCGTGCTTGTGGGCACAGTTTAGGATGCCAAAACACATTCTAGCTGCATGATGTCCCTGAGTTGGAGAGCACATGAATAACAAAGGGAGAGATGAGAATAAGATATGACTCCAAGGTGCCCAAGTACCCCACATCCACGGCGCCTAGGAATGATAGAGGTGGTGGCCAGCAGTGGTTGGGAAAGGAGCCCCCATGGTGGCCGAGTGGTGAAAGCTACAGCTGTCACCTATCTTTGTGCCCGGATATTCCACACTGCCAGGACAGCTATGGTAAAAGTCTACTTTGTGCTGGGCAATGAAGCCCACTGTCTGCTGGACGCTGCAGGTGCCCCCGCCTTTGCCAAAGACTCCTCCATCCTCGCTGGTCACAATTGTGTAAGCATTCTGCCCTGCTCCGTAGTGCTGACAGGGGGGAGGCATGGTTTGGATGTTGCTGGCTGCGGTGATCGGGTAGCCCTGGTGGAACTTGGGGTGCACATCCAGGTAAGTACTTGGCTGGAAGCCACTCTGAAAGGGAAAGACAGCGAGTCAGAACACATAGCTTCTGCATGGGTGTCCACAGGCCTAACACCTACTGGGGCTCTGTCCTTTCACATTTCGTGTTGTCTCTTGATCAGCAGCAATGGCATGGGAGGGCAAGAAGAACCACATCCATCCCCACAGCTCAGGGGTGGATACACAGTCACATATATATATACATCTGTGTGTGTATTTTATATATATATATATACAGGAGTATTCTGGTTTTGGCAGGGATAGAGTTAATTTTCTTCCTAGCAGCAGGTGTAGTGCTGTGGTTTGGGTTTAGGATGAGAATAACATTGATAACACACTGGTGTTTTTCATTGCTGCCAAGCAGGCAAGGACTTTTCAGCTTCTCATACTGCCCTGCCAACGAGAAGGCGGGGAGCACCCAAGAAGCTGGGAGGGGACACAGACAGAACTGCTGCACCGAACTGGCCAAAGGGATATTCCATATCGTATGATGTCATGTTCTGTTTATAACTGGGGTTTTGGCCGGGAGGCAGAGTGGGGCAGTTCAGCTGAGCATTGGCTTCAGGTGGTGAGAAACTGTGCTGTGCATCACTTGTTTTCTACATTCTTTTATTGATTATGATGCTGATGATTTTTATTATTATTATCCTTTTCTGTCCCATTAAACTGTTTATCTCAACCCATGAGTTTTACTTTTTTTTTTTTTCCTTTTCAATTCTCTCCCCCATCCCACCCAGTGGGGAAGCAAGTGAACAGCTGTATGGTTGTTTTAGTTGCTGGCTGAGTTAAACCACGACAACGAGGAAAGCAGCTTTTCTCTGGAAGCACTTCAGAGGCATAGTCAGCCCATTGCTAGGCTACCTACAGAACATGGAGAGTCGTGCCAAGCCTGTGCCTCTGCACTGAGCAAACCAGAAGGCAGGGTACAGTGACACTTGTGTGCTTAAGTTGCTCCTGCGGAGGAAACACATCACGGGACTTACCTGCCCAGATAGAAAGGTCATACTGAGCCAATATGCTGTGCTCTTACTTGTGTGAGGCACTGAGCGCGTTCAGTCCACAGGCTGTGCTTCTGGCACCGCTTCAGCTTCATCCTCCGGTTCTGGAACCAAGTCTTCACCTGGGTGGGAAAGGGAGAGCGGAGAAAACATCAGCAAAGGCGGGGGAAGAGCAAATCAGATTCACAGGCAGCGGAAGGGTAACCAGATGGCATAGATACATGAGCAGCAGCAGATAAAGGCCTTTAAAGAGCTCCCTGGGGTTGTTGCCAAGGGGAGATGTCTGTCTAGCAGCCTCAGCAGGTGGCTTGTGCATCTGCATAGTGGGGGGAGGGAGTGGCATTATGTCCACGAGACAGTTATAGCTGTGACAAATTGATTCATTTCAATCATGGAGATGAATGACTGGTGCAAATTAGACCCACCCAGGTCTCTACAAGCTCCCTGAGCTACAGGCAAACTTCTGAGACACTCTGTTCGCACATTTGTTAGGGGACAAGGGAGAGACTTGCTCCTTGTATCCAGCAGTTCCCCAATCCAAAGCTCCTTGCTGGGGTGAATTCCAGAGCCATTTACCCCCAGGGCTGTGTCTGCCTTTCCAAGGATGTGGATTGAAGGGAAGTGCAGGTTGTCCCTCCCTTCTTGTGCCTGACAGAACCAGTTCAGTGTGTGCGTGCGTGTGCGTGCACCATGCACCTAAGATACATATATAACCCTTTTAGTCCCAGGGCATCCTGGGCCATCCAAGCTGTCATGACCAGCTCTGAGATCCACATTCCAGGCAGACCGTGAGCTTATAAGTGCAAACATTCGTGCCCCATTGCCCAGCCCCCTCTGCTTTAGGAAGGCATCATCTGAGCCAGCACCAGTTCACTGCACACAACCTACCTGGAGAACTGCAGGGACCCTGAAGGGCTGCAGTGCACGAACCTGGCAGTACCCACAGGGAGGGGGGAGTGGGTGGCAAGCGGCCAGGTAGTGCTGAGTGTGGGACATTATTAGATATTGGACAAAAATCAGCCCTGGGAAATGTTAGCAATAGTTTTTGTCATGTTGCAGCCCTGGGATTCAGAGAACTGATGCATGCCAGCATTTCTGTGAAGCTCAACATTGCCTGGAAAAAGTTTGCAAAGAGCTGCCAAGCCCAGAGCAGAGGCTGTTTGTGGCAAACAACATATTCATCACTGTCTTTGCAATTCTGCTGCAAGTGTTGGCAACAGTACCCTTAACTGACCCCTCACTGGGAAGCCCCAATGAGGTGCCACTGACACTCCTGTTCCCCAGAAGTGCTTCTGATCTCTGGGCATGAATAGGCAGGGAGCAACTGTTAGCTGGCACCTTTGTCTCTGCTCTCTGCTGGGAACACATCTTTCCACCCTGTGACCATTCAGCTGCAGTATGACAGAAATATCATGGGTCAAAGTCTCCGTGTTCACCTGCTTGTAGGTGAGCCCCAGGGCAGCAGCCAGCTCCCGGATCTGCTGGGGGCTGAGGTACTTCTGGCTCTGGAACCGCTGGTGCAGGGTTTGCAGCTGCTCCTGGGAGAAAGCCGTGCGGCTCTTGGCCTTCCTCACCCCCTCCATGCCATCTTCTCTGCCCTTCTGAGACTTAGGTTGTGGGGACAAGGATGCTGAATGTGGACTGGTGGCTGAATCTGGTGTGAATTGGCTGAAATTCCCAGAACTGGACGAAGCTGGGGATACTTCTAGAAATAAAAAGGCAATGGAAAAAAGGTATACAAGACATAATGTACAGCTGCATGGGTATGAGCATGCTCCCTGCCTGTGGTAGAGCTCCTTGCCTACCAGACAGGGGCTCTCTTGAAGCAAAGGCCTGTGTCACCCTCCCTATTTCATGGATCTGTGAACACAGACAAGCCCACTGACAGTGAGCAGTTTCCCAGCTCAGCCCTCCAGGATGCCCATGGCTCCCCCTTCGCCAGGCAGAAAAGTCAGGTCAAGGAGGAAAGAATGGTGCACACTGACTCATGGTGTTACTATCCTCCTCCAAAACACCCTGGTAATATTTCAGTGTGGGGTAAAGAGGCCAGGTCATGACTGCAAACATAGCTTTGGGTTGGTGACTGGGCTGCCTGAAACTGCTTGCCCAGCAGTCTGAAGCGCTTGACAGACAGTGGTAAAGCAGCCTCTGACCAGGGTGTACAGTGGGGCAGAGCCATCAGTGCTTTCAATGATGGGGCAGCAGATGGAGAGCATCAGTCTGGTCTTGAATATTGTCTCACTCCTGCTTGCCTATGGCTCCCACCTCAGGCCACCCCACTGCTGGAAACACCTTTACAGATAGAGGGACCTATTTGGCTGAGGGGGGCTTCTGTCAAGAGAAGAATGAAGGAGAGAAATTTGACATGGAAGTGGGGAAGGAGAGAAGAAAGGTGGATGTGTGGGACAGGTGAGAAAAGCCAGTAACCCTATACCAGGGACATGGGGGACAAAATTCAAAAGTGCAGAGGAAGGTGTCCAAGCTCCTTCTCATCTGTCCTAGCACTCTTAAGGGGTTGAGGACAAAGCTGAGATAAAGATCTAAAGAAAAAACTTCCTAAACTATCTGGGCTAATAGCCAGACAAAAGCTGCCAAGATGCAAAGTCCTTGAGGCTGCCTGAATAGAAATTCAGCATTCTCCTGGAGAAGCTGGGGGCCCATGGCCTGGACAGGTACACTCTTCGCTGGGTTCATAATTGGCTGGATGGCCAGGCCCAGAGAGTGGTGGTGAATGGAGTGAAATCCAGCTGGCAACCAGTTGTGAGTGGTGTTCCCCAGGGGTCGGTGCTGGGGCCCATCCTCTTCAACATCTTTGTTGGTGATTTGGATGAGGGAATTGAGTGCACCCTCAGTAAGTTTGCAGACGACACCAAGCTGGGGGGAAGTGTCGATCTGCCGGAGGGTAGGATGGCTCTGCAGATGGACCTGGACAGGTTGGATCGCTGGGCAGAGGCCAACGGGATGAGGTTTAATGTGGCAAAGTGCCGGGTCCTGCACTTTGGCCACAACAACCCCAGGCAGCGCTACAGGCTGGGGGCGGGGTGGCTGGAAAGCTGTGTGGAGGAAAAGGACCTGGGGGTGTTGGCTGACGCTCACCTGGACATGAGCCGGCAGTGTGCCCAGGTGGCCAAGAAGGCCAACGGCATCCTGGCCTGTATCAGGAATAGTGTAGCCAGCAGGAGCAGGGAGGTGATTGTCCCCCTGTACTCAGCCCTGGTGAGGCCGCACCTCGAGTACTGTGTCCAGTTTTGGGCCCCTCACCACAAGAAAGACATCGAGGCCCTGGAGCGTGTCCAGAGAAGGGCAACGAAACTGGTGAAGGGGCTGGAGCACAGGTCTTATGAGGAGCGGCTGAAGGAACTGGGCTTGTTTAGTCTGGAGAAGAGGAGGCTCAGGGGAGACCTTATTGCCCTCTACAACTACCTGAAAGGAAGTTGTGGCGAGGTGGGGGTCAGCCTCTTCTCGCAGATAATTAGTGACAGGACAAGGGGGAACGGCTGCAAGTTGAGCCAGGGTAGGTTCAGGTTGGAGATGAGGAGAAATTTCTTCTCGGAAAGGGTGGTCGGGCATTGGAACGGGTTGCCCAGGGAGGTGGTGGAGTCACCATCCCTGCGGGTGTTTAAGGAAAGGTTAGATGTGGTACTTAGGGACATGGTTTAGTGGGTAATAGGTGGTGGGGGGACGGTTGGACTAGATGATCCTTGAGGTCACTTCCAACCTTAATAACGATTCTATTTGATTCTATTTGAAAATTGTTAACAAGAGAGATTACCCCCACACCTTTCTGTCAGGTGCTTGGTTTCTGCGGTCTGTGAGAGGCTGAGATCTTCTCAGGCCAGCTCTCACTGAAGGGCTGTGATGCCAGTCTCTTCTCCATAACTGCAATGATATACTCATCTATCCTTCCTTCCTCTAGCTACTCCTCTGCAAACCTTTCTTCATGGTCCACCCCCTCTCCTTCTACTGACATTTCAGGAGACAGGGGTTGTAGGGAGTGGGGCAGTGCCATTTTCAGTACACATCTTCTGACTACTGAGCCCAACCAATAGCTCCCAATCTCCTTCCTAGTCACCTTGAGATCTATGACTGAAGCCCACCAGGACACCCTCCTCAACCTCCCAAACATATATCCAGTGCAAAGTAGTGATGCCCTCCAGAGAAATGGGCACCTTCTGTCCCAAGCTGAGAGGCCACTAAGCAATCCCTCAAAAACTTTGAGGTGTTGCTGGGCCTCAGAAAGGTGGCCATGTCTGCAGTATCTTTTCCTCATTACCCTCCTGACAGAGGCACAAGCTGTCTTTGTGGTGCCTGCCACTCTAGGGTTGCCTGCTCTTACAGGCCTGCTCTCTGCTATTTCATCTCCCTAGGAGATGATAACCTGGAGCACAGGCTGTGTGAAGAGGTAGGTGTGTAGTGGGGCAGGTTTCTGGTGCTGGGGAGCAGGGCTATAAGGATTATGATGGGAATTCTGCCTACAAGGAGAAAGGGGCTGTCAACAGAAGAGGTGCAAGGTCCTGAGGTGGTATGTGCACAGGAGTAGACTGCAGAACCTGACAGGAAGCTGAATATCTGAGACCTGGATGCAAAGGAGACTAAAATTTCATGTGAGACCACAGGGTGCTTGGCTCCTGCAGGCTGTGCAGTAACAACCTTATAGGTCAGAAATGAGCATGCAGAGAAGTGGGCTTGAAAAACAGGAGTCTTCTGTTAGACGGGAACCAGAGCAAGACACTAAGGAGCTAAAGCTTCCACATGTTCCTGCTCAGCCTGTCATCACAACCCTCCCATGTAATTTACCACCTGCAGCTTGAGCTGAAGAGAAAGGTCTTTCCCATAAGAGGAGAGTGAAGGAAAAAGGAGACAAGACAGCAGGGCAACAGATATAAACATTAAAAACTAAGACAGACCCACTCACAAGCTCTTGACGTCTTTGGAAGCCTTTTGCTCCACCACCGGTCTCTCTCTGTAGAGACGCACCAGAGGAAAGTGAAGTCGGCTTTAAGTCTATATCTCAGGCCCATCGGTGGCATGAATGAGTCGATCTGTCTGCTGCCCTGGTGAAGCAGGCAGCATGCAGAGACCCTAAGCCTTTCTCCAAACTACACGGCAAGTAGCCACGTGCCAAGTAGCCACTAGTCACTCTGCAGCCACTAGCTGCTCTGCCGGAGTCTGTAGCTCTCTATAGCATCTGACAGCTTGGAACAGGCACTTCAAAAGCATGCCTTCCTCCCTCCCCTCCCACTCATTAACCTTAGGAGAGTGTTACCCTGCTGACACTGTACAACCAGGCCAGGTGAAGGTCTGCTTTCATCAGCTATTCTATTGCCACTCACTGGGGTGGAAGAGGAACAGCAAGAACAGAAAATGCACTGCTGTGGGGCCTGGGACTTTTTGCAAAGAGGGAAAGGCAAGGCAACAAGAGCATGGAAAGGAGAGGGAAATAAAGAGAGAAAAATGGCCAACTAAAACAAGCAGAGAGTAACAACACTAGATTTAAATGGAGCAGATTTCCAGGCACAGTGGTTCAGAGTACGCTCAAGTTTAATGAGAACGTGAAGGATACGAGGAGCTTCTAAGGGCATAAGGGATGCCACGAGCAGAACTACCTTCAGGATTTGTTTTTCTCCACAGCACACATGACAGCATTTGGCTAAAAGGAGGCCCAGGCATTCCTGCCCCAAGAACCATGAACTTTCATGAGACCATGTTGTCACACTGCCCTTCAGCCTAGAGCACAGACCTGCCAGTGCATGGACCTCTGTTGAGGTTTAGGAAACCTGTTCACAGTCACCAAAGAGAAGCAGCATGGGAAGGTGCTTCCTCACCTACCACACATCACGCTTTACCAAGATCACACACGAGGAAACCAAGCCCGGGAGAGAGAAAAATTTGCTCAAGGTCATTAAGCGAGCAGCTGACCCGGCACCACAGGTATCCTGGGGATCTGCCTTCGGACTTAGCTGAAATGCCTTACCTGCCATCTGCCTCTTCCCTCCTGTCTCCAGAGACTGACTGGCACTGGCAGCTCCCACTGGCCCAGCTGAAGCAGAGGCATGTCCTGTCTCCCCTGCTGAGTTCCAGTAAAACTCCAGGTAACCCATGCCAGTCCCGCTGGGGTAAGCCTGGTAGGGAGGCAGAGCCAAGTTTGCACACATGGGGGGCAGATGAAGGGGTGGTTCCCCCACCTTCTAATAGATGCCACCTTCACCTGGGCGGCAGGTCTCACCAGCAAGCTGAGGTAGCCCCGAAGTGTAGACAGGCAGTTACCTTTATAGCTGGCTATACCCTGCCTGGGACTGCAATATCCAGCATCATCCGCTCCTTGAGGCCCTTTGTCATGTTAAAGAGGGCTGATTGGTGGGGTGGGGACAGAGCAGGGTGGAGAAGGGGAGAGAGTGTCACACATGGCATCAGGGCTAAAATATGTCCCCTCTGAATTCTTTCCATTCTGCAGGTCTCTCTGTCACACCTGGGCAGGGGTCTGACCCAGAGCCCCAGGAAATGTCCTCCCGCATGCTTCTTTGGGTTCAGTGCAAACTGTCCTGTCACAAAATAATCCTGTGAGTGCAGATGTCCTGTAGATGACAGCTGTTCACTGCACTGGGAGAGCAAATCCCAACCAATCTCCACCACACCAGAGTGAACAGGAGGTAGATCTGGTGCTGAGCTGCTCAATACCATGCTGGGCAAACTCAAGCCCTGGCTCTGGGTTATGGGGAGGGTTCTGAGACCTTTGCTTCGTGGCTAGCATCACACTGACACCCCCACAAGACCCCATGCACATGCATATGCCCTTCCCACCTGGCAGCATTTCCCACACTCTTGGTGCAGATGTCAGAGATGGAGCAAGGAGGAAAAACAAGTAAGGATCAGACATGGGGGCTAGAACTTCATGGTTTTTTTTTTTCCTTTTGAAACTGAAAAGGATTTTCCTTCATACAGGCTGAGAGAGCCAGCTGAAAATGTGTTTGGCCCATCTTTCACATGACTGTGCCAGAGCAAACTCAGAAACACTGGACAAGTCACATCCAACATCAGATCTCATTTTGCAGAGCAGACTCAGAAATCTCACCTGGCTGGTCTACAGGGGGACAAACAGCAGAAACATTTTCACTATGGAGGTAGGAAAAGATTTAGTGCAGGTGATGTCCACAGTTGACAGATTTGCTCCCCTGTGGACTTTCAAAGGCACATTTTAATAGCATAGGCTGTGGCCTTTGCCAGGATATCCCAAACTGGCTGGAATAAAGAAGATTCAGAGTTTCCTTTAAGGCAGGGTTAGACATATGGCCCACCCAAGGGAGACAGACACTTGTAGAGCTGTTCATTAAATAATTAGAGGTAAGTGAGCATGCCAATTCAGCTATGGGCCTGCAGGTTGGGCTGCTCTATGGGCTTACTCCAGCCCCTTTCCTTCAGGAAGTTTTGCTCTGCCAGTGCTTATGAAGGTTTTAGTAGTTTCATCTGGAGAGACGTTGTGAGTCTCTAGCTAATGTCTGTATTTCTCAACACACAGGCAGAAGTACCAGAGTTAATTCAAATATTTCTTGTTAGAACCAGCCCTGCCTTGGCACAAGGACATGTGCACGTCTCATGGCAGAGGCTCAGAGCTGAGAGTGCAGTTCCACAGAAGTGTAAAATTTTTAATTTGGACTGTCCCTGCTCCCCTCAGCGCCTCATTGCTCCACAGGTGCTAGTTGCTGCCTTCTTCCCAAGCCTGTGCTAGCACCCAGTACTTGCCCAACAGGCCAGAGAGGGGAACTTGTTTTCTGTGAGTGTTCAAGTATCAACAGAGAGAAGAAACAGACAGGTAGGGATGAGCAAGACCATAGGAAACAGAATTTAGATCAGTTTAAAAGGATGTAGAGCACCACTTCTACCAGCACTTCTGGTGCTGCTCTGTGTCCTGTGGCAGGTTACTAGTCCTGGTTTTCGTGCCAGTAGAGTGGGGGCAACTTGGGAATATTCTGAGATCCCTGCACGGGAAGCCAAAAGGAACTGCAGGACTGGCCTGTGAGCGAAACCTGAAAATCAATGCAGCTGCTCCTGAGCCATTATAGACAGACCATTCAACTCACTTGTCGCATCACAGCATGATTCTGCTGTCTTGGACCATCTACTCCTCCATAAGGTGCAGACTGGAGGGAACTAAGGGCCTCTTTAACTTGGCCTTTAGTATTCTGTTTTCTGTTTGCATGAAACACTTTTTTATGCCTACAAACTGCAGGGACTGACATGTTTTTGCACAAGAAATGCAGTTTTAAATATGAACTTGAAAACTTGAAAAACTCTAAAGCAAAAAAAAGCGCTTTTGAGAATATCTGCCCAGATAGAATCCCAAGAACATCCTGAACATGGCAATTACTCTGCAACAGCCTCTACATGGTGGTTTTGGCTCATACCTCACTTCTGAATCATTGCATGTTTCAGAGCTGTGGTGCCGTAAGAGCTCACATCACTGTCCCTAGCTAATTAATCAAAGGGAGAGACACCAATGACAGGAGCTGTACAGAGCTTGGGACCCCACTCCAGTGCCTGCCAGTCAAGGAGAATGACATGTGGTCCTTCCCATTCATGTCTGCCCTGTTGGAATTCAAGATTTCATGGCCTTAGGTGCAGTTAGAAAACGAAAATAAGGTAGTAGACCTGGAGGACATCAACATATAAAGCTGTTTAATCTGAAGACCTGGCAGAAAACTTCGCAAAGCTCTGCGATGCGATGCTGGTGCGGGTGGCAGTGGGTATCTGTGTACTTGGGAGTCCCTCTGGCTAAGCACTTTGCACTTGATCTCCTTGATCTCACCTACTTCTGAAGGTGTCTGGGATCTTTATTGTAAAGTGCCCAGAGGCCATAATAAACTAGCATAGTCACCTGCACTACAAAGTCCCGCTGGGCAGAAGCAGGGGAGGAGGATGGTGCTGCCCCTGGGAGCAAAGCCACCCGCCTGACTGGACCAGTGAGTGGGGCAGCACAGAGGGAGTCACCTGCCTGGGGGCAGGAGGGGGACCTGAAGGAACCTCAGGGCCTCAGCCCCCCCCACAGTTTCCGTGGTTTCAGAGCAGCACCACCTCTCTTGGAGCAGCTTATCTCACCCCGCACAGCACAGTGTCACAGCCTGTGGTGCAGGGAGCAGCTCCCCAAAACCAGCACTGCGGGCAGCTGAGAGATGTGGCTTGGCATTAAACTGAGACAGACCCTGGCTGGTTCGGTACTGTGTTACTCCAGGCTGTATACCTGCTGTTATCTCACAATAATCTCTGAAAAAGCCTTCCCAGGCTCGTGCTCTTGGTTCAGAGAGTTTTCTAGTGTCTTAAACAACCTTTATCTGCTCATCTGTACCATGAAGCTGAACGAACGCTCCAATAAAAAGAGGGTGAATTCTTTATGAGCTTGTTAGTAATGTGGTCTTTCATCAACAGCTACGCCCTTTGCTTTTCCTGAGATGGCACTGAACTCTACAACAGTCACAGCAACAAAACTGTAGCCTGGAAATGACCAGGTTTTCTCCATAAAGGCAGTGAGGTAGAAAAACTAGTAGTTAGAGAGACCAGGAGGAAAGAGGAAAAGTCCTTATGTTCTGTCCCTCATGCCCTCCACAACGTGGTTGTAGCTCATGCCGACTTGCCCAAGATAGCCACAAAGTAATGAGCACAGGCACTTACTGACAGGATAACTCCAGTGACATGGAAGGCAGGAGAGGGTGGAAAAACAGCCTTGAAAACTGGGCTGGGATTATGGTCATCATCCAGAAGATGCTCAAGCAGAGCAGAAGATGGAGAACATGCGCATGGAAACATTTTCTGTAACTAGGTCCTTTCACTGGCCCAATCCATACGGTTGTGACTACCTGGTTTTCTTATAATGATCCCTGCCTAGCCATGTTTGGTCACTGCCCCAACATCTTCTACTCCTTTCATAGGTGATCTCAGCAAAACCATCCTTCCAGGCAACAGCTTTTGATTTGTTTGGGGGGTTTTTTTGGGGGGTGGTGGTGGTGGTTGTTTTTTGTTTGTTTGGTTTTGGTGGGGTTTTTTTGCTTTCTCTTTCGATGGTGTTGTGGGTAAAAAAAATTACCTTTCATACCTCTTCATTTGTCAGTTGCTGCTTTTTTCTCCTAAAAGAGGGATCAGGCAGCGTCAAGTGGGAGAGCTCAGACCTGGATAAAGACACTGGACGCACCTGACTCTGAGATGTCTGTGTTCTGGCAAAGCGTCCCATGACAGCTAACACGCAAGCAAGGCTTGGCATGTACAACGTGGACGTAACAGAGCAAGAACTGAAAGTTAAAGCTGACAGCATCCTGAACAGACTTCGATGTTAGTCACAGCTTGAGCCCTTGTGGCTCACCTCTTCTTGGTGTGAGTCTGCCCAAGAGTCTCTCCAGTGAAGACAGTTTAGAAGTCCTTATTGCTACCACTATACCAGGAAAGCACAGATGCTTGGAGGCTTGGCCCCAACAGACCCCACTTTGGGGACGCATAGGGAGTCCCCAAAGGGATCTGTGCTGCAGGCTCACTTGCTGCTAGCAGCAGGAAAGCATCTGCCAACCCTCCGGAGGCTTTCTGGGCCATACAATTGCTTTCTGCAACTAGTAATACTGGCAAATAAGCATTTTTTTCTGTCCAAGTTGCCTTTTTAAAAAAGTATGCTTTTCAGTCCTTGACCTTGCTGAATGTGATTTTGGTTAAGTATTCAGAGATAGTTAATGCAGTTGTTTTAGGAAAAAGGCTTTGACAGTCTTATTTTATACTATTTTTCCTTTCTTCAAAGCCTTAAACAAATGCCCTGCTTTGTTTGAAGACTTGCAAGGGGGTTGTGACTGACATCGATAGTAATGGCTTAATCTAAAGACATTTTTAAAAGTAAAAAAGTGGAAAAGTAATACAGATTGAATGATAGGAACCAAAGTAGCTAAAACATTCCCACATTGCAACATTCCCACTCTGCCCACTTTTTAACCACTTAGTTCAGTGTGTTTATTCTTTAATTGTAACTTGAACATGAATTTACTTCTCTTAAAGCACCGTGTGTTTCTCCAAAGACTTTTCTGTTTTAGTGATTGACCATTTTCTACATTTTTCTTTGCTTTCTGTTAGGCTGTGCTGTAATCAAGTCAGATCCATGTGTTTGCCTGTTCTCACAATGACCTCGTCCTCCTTGCAAATACTGTTAATGAGTCTTTAGCAGAAATATTCCCCCCGCCATACATATACTGGTTTGTGGTACTGAGGATAGGCAGTAGAAAGTAAAATTCATTTAAAAAATCATAAACATGCTGCAGCTTTTTTTTTTCTTTTTTTTTGAGGTGTGTCATACTGTGCTGAAAAATTCTGAAAGGCATAAAATATTTTTCCAGTGAGGTAATATAACCAAGTTTCAGTTGGGTGATCAAAAATAAAAAGGAAAAGGATTCCCTTTCTCTTCTTAGGCTATTCTGGGCCCAGAGTTAAATAGGGCCAGAGCTGGTACTTCACTGAACAGAGCAGTAATCCAGAGCCACAAAAAAGTACGTTCAGACTTCTCAGGGCTGGCAGATGTAAGGGGAGCTATGGCAACACATACATAAAAAAGACTGGAGGAGAGACTAGGAAGTCTGCAAACCTTAAATAACACTCATCAGTATTTCCTAGCTGGCTTCCATTTTTATTCTGTAAAAGTAAATTAGGAATCAACTTCCCATGTTAAACAGTTTTGGTTCGTGAAGGAAGGAAACAGTCTGCAGAGGCCCCTTCTCTTAAATTATTCACAGTAACAAAAGCCTAACTCACTTTGCTGTGCAAAATTTTTCAGTAAAATCAACAAATGGTAAAAGTGAAGACACATACACACACACATATATATCTTTGAATCCTATCTCCTCTCTCTTTCTCCCTCTTTTTTTTTTTTGTTTTTTTTTTAAATCTGCCCAGTATGGAAAAAAAAAACCCAGGTAAGCTCCAAGAAATGAATGGGCTTAGTTTCCAAGAAAGCAGTTTAGGATAAGCTGTTGATCATTATCATGAGATGGATTTTTCTGTTCGAATATCCTTCCTGAAGTCCTTCACACTGTGAGGCCCTCCAAGAGAAGTGTAATTTGACCCTGATGCCAAGAGGAAGGTGAAATTGGAAGCACTCTGCCAGTATTTCCAGCACTCCCACAGTCTCCTGGGTCTCACCTTTTGGATTTTACTTCTCTGGTCTGCTAAAAAAAAATGTGATCACAGTAGGCAGAAGAGAAGGCCCTGGACACTTCCACCACTTCTAGTCTCATTCCAGCATCTCTTGAAATGTAGTGGATGATCCCTCTCACCCATCCTTCACAAACCTTTCCCAGTCCACCTTCTGTCTCTTGACTTCATGTGTAAAAGACATCTGTGGTTGCTGGCCAAAGCAATTTCTCTGGCTCTGTGGCTACTAGGTCATGGGCAGTGTGCAGGTACAGCAAATTCTCGGCCAGCCTGATGCTGATGTGTGTTTCCCACTTCCCAAAGTGCCTGTCCATACCATGTGCGTGCCACCAACAGAAACTGATGCGAGAGTCCAGCATCAGAAATGGAAGATGCACTTTCCTCCTTCATTGGTCTTACTTTCCCTATACAATGCATGGTTTGTCTTCGAAGAAAGAAGTTTGTATATAAAGTAACTGCAACGCTATGGTCCAGGTCATCTGTGACTAACTACCCTAGAGTAATGGATCTTAACTGTTGTTAATGTTATCCGTGGTATATTTTCTCCCTAAAAATAAAAGGGATGAGGGATTTTCTAATGCTTACATTTTTTAGTACTCGAACAGTTTTCCCTTCTCTTTAACAAAAGTTATGAAGATTTTTAATGGTGGTTATTGCCATGGCACCAAACTGTCTGAGGTCTTGAAATCTCAAACCACGTTTAACCATTACATGTAATACAGAGCATTTTAGTCAAAATTTATACATAGAGAAAACACCCTCCCACCTTTTGAAATCCCACTTGGTCCTACAGAGATGTGGTCTCTGTGTGACCCCCCGCACCAACTTGTTCCTAGGCAAGTCTTAAAAAAAATTCCAACTTAAGCCCAATTTGTAAAACTATGGTTCTCCACAGCCTCTCTTCCAGCTCAGCTGTCAATACCTAGGAATCCACCCCACTCATCCAGCCCTTTGATATCAGGCTTTGGACCAAGACATTTGAGGCAGGCTAGGCTCAAGCTGGGCTTTCCATGCTCCTTTCATGGTTTTCACTCATCCTGCTTCATGACATCAGTGCACAGTCTTATAAAGGAACGGTGAAAGGTTCCCCAATATCTTGTGAGTATGTGGCACGCAAGTAGAGGGTGAGCTGGTAGGGAAATCTGCCCACAGAACAAGGTAGGAGGAAGAGGAAAGTGTGTTGGGACACCTTTTCAGGGCATAAGATAGAGAAAGAGCAGGTGATGGATTTTGGCAGGTGGAAGAAAGATAGAGGCTTCTCAGTTGCATTAAATGCAGACAAAGGCTGTCTTAAGGGGCTTATAGGCCCTGGAGCATCAAACCTGTTTGACGTATCTAAGACTGGGAGAAGAATGCAGTGTGCTCCTTTTCCAGTCACCAGGCTCTGGTATCTGGGATTCCACCAGCCCAAATGTGCCAGGAATTAAGTCTCCCCAGACAAACAGAGATAACATAGCAGAGCTCTGATCAAGGGACTGATATCAAAGCAGCAAATCTCTCAGCCCCGGGGATGAATTATCACAGCAGTTTATTTGAACCTTTTCTCCTCCTTTCAAGTATTAGGTTCAATTGCAGCAACGGCAGCACAAAAAGCTTCATCATTCTGGGCGCTGCAAAGACAGGGAAAACACAACCAGGAGGAATGGAATTCACAGGTGATACAAGGCTGGGAGGGTGTTGCAAATACCACAGAGAACAAAGTAATGCAAAAGGAACCTATCTCGGAGGAAGAAGGAACGATGGGGGCTAGTCATGCACCTGGGGAGAAAGAATCTCAAAAGTAAGTTATCAAAGGGAGATGTCTAGAAAGCAGAACACAGAAAAGAAACCCAGAAACACANCCCACCACCAAACAAAAACCCCACAGGCAAAAGAGGTGCATGTTTGCCAGCTGAGGTATACCAAATTCAAGCAACAGCACTACTATTTTGCAGCCATGTAAGCACTTGACAAAGATCTGTATAATCTCACTTCCATGAATGAGAAGTGAGGCATCATATGGGTTCAGTAAAGGGCCTGTTATGGTGTAGCCCTGGCTACACCTTAGCTGGGCAGCAACACCGGGTTGTCAATGCAGAAAACTTCTGTCTTAGAGCTAAAGGGCTGAATTGTGCACAATTATGGTGAGATTACACAAAAAAGGTTGCATTCTGGTCTGTGTGCCCTGCAAAATGAGAAGGGTGAGGGGGAAAGGGACACCCCAAGGAAGAGCAGAAGGCATGGGAGTGTTATAAAACACAGCTTCTCTCTGTGAAGCAAGTATCAAACCAGAATTGCAGCATCTCATCCTCTGTTTCCCAGCAATCTGTGGATCTAATCTCTGTTTACACATAGAGGGAGGGAGATATGTCTTGTCTGAAGGCATTCCCACTGCCAGTTCCACTCCGGTTGCCCTTCCCATAAAGCAGGTGAGGACAGGTGGAAAGGGCTGAACTGGCAGACACAATGCCAGAGACAGGGCTTTGATGAAAGTAAATACGTTTTTTTTTGTCAGTTCAGCCCCTCCAGTTCATCACAATCCTCTCATCTGTGTACCAGCTCACTCTGGAACACAGATGAGCTGGAGGGCTGAGCCAGGTCTGGTCCTCTGCCTCATCACCATAAGTAACAATTATGTTGAATGATTCTCCACCAGGCTTTACCAGGATGTCACATCATTGCTGACTCTTAATAAACATTGTTAATGGATCTGGTCCCCCCCCCATGAGCTGTGTTAGCTCTGCAAGGCAAACAGGAACAAGACCATCAACTCTGTAGAAAAATCAGTTGATCTCTGAAGCCTGTAGCTCTCGCTCAGGTACACACCAGAAGCTGAAGTGCTGCTGAGCTGTAGTCTGGTATGGATTGTGGTTTGGAGTTTGGGGGTTTGGGGGAGAGGGAAGCGGGTGCATGTTTTGTGGGCTGATGGCATGACATTCATGTTTCAGAGTAACCCTGTGCCTTGTACTTTTTCTTCCCTGTGAGGGTGGTGAGGCACTGGAACAGGTTGCCCAGAGAAGCCATGGAGGCCCCCTCCCTGGCAGTGTTCAAGGCCAGGTTGGATGGGGCTTTGCACAACCTGGTCTAGTGTAGGGTGTCCCTGCCCATGGTGGGGTGGGGGGGGGAGTGGAACCAGGTGATCTTTGAGGTCCCTTCCAACCCAAACCATTCTGTGATTCTATTTCAAAACTTACCTCTATGAGATACCAGTTGCTCTAAACAATTGTTACTGTTAATTACATTGCAAATGAATCTAAGATTTGCAAAGAGAATTTTTTTGGGGGGTGGGGTGGATGGCAATCATCTGTATGGACTATTTGCTAAGGGTGAGGCACTGGGGAAACGTACATGCTGCTAGTGCTTTGCCACATAACCAGGCATGTTTCCACGTTACAGAGAGGGTAACACAGAGTCAGCACCCTCCAGCAAGGCTGCACTTGGTATCTTGTGGTTCCCTATGGGCACTGTGCTCTATCAGGAATGAGAGACCTTGGGAGCAAGGAAGCAATTCATAGCCCAAAGGTAATCAGTTTTGGGAAGGTAATGTTAATGCATTGGGAAGACAAGAGAGAGAGTGGGAGACTGGTGGCCTGTGGAAATCTCAGCATAAAAAAAAAACTCAAAAAACCAAAAAACACCAAAAAATCAGGAGATAGTTTTAAAAAGGTTGTGATGTTCTTTTGGGACCCAAGTGAAGAAATACCTCTTGCTCAGAGCAGAAGAGGCATGTAGCAAAAGTGACCTGGGCTCTCCACAGAAAGCAGAACTCTTGAGTTTCTCCCAGCCCTGGGCGCAGGAGGTTTCCTGGGGTGGTGCCCAAGGAGCTGCAGGTTGCAGACCCACTTGCGTGGCACAGCCACACAATCAGCTGCTGAACCAGCACAGCACGAACTTCCACCTCCAGTGACAGTCCTGCCAGCATCCCCACCGGGCATTTCCCTCTCCAGCACAGCATAAGCCATTGGAAGATGACCTTGCACTAGGGCAGGACTTCAGGTCTGCAAGGATGGCAGTAGGAGCATCCACTGTGCTATGGTCCCTGTGAGACCAGGCTTTGGCTTGGATTTAAGTTCAGCAGATTCCCTATGTCATACAGAGTTTGGGATGGCATTAATGCAAGTTTAGTCACTGCCCACGATAAAGTGGCTCAAACTGCCACACCCTCCCCCAAAGCTTTGTCTGCAGGGCTATGCATCCTGAAGAAAACCTGAGGCAGTGGAAGGACAGCAGCATGAAGCAGAGCTTAAAGAATGGCTCTTTAAGGGGAGATGGGAAAGACCAAAGGGGATGCAGAGAAGCGGGGGAGTGCAGGAGGAATGGGCTCAAACATCAGGGAAAATGCAGAGAGAATCCTAACAGTGTGAAGGAGTGTAACACCAGGTCACCTTCATCTCTGTATACAGACAGACCCTATAACACACAACATGAGGCAGAAGGAGCTACCAGAGAAATGGGGCCATCAGAAAGCAGTAGGAAAATGCCACTTAGAAAGGACCAGGTGAGGTTCAGGGGTGCGAGAAAGGCCTTGAGGTATGAGAGAAAGCCCAGAGATGGCCAGATAATGCAAGCCCATCTCCATCCATACTTTCAGTTTACCCATCTCTGCCCTTCCTAAGGCTGAGAGGGGGTGTCAACCTGATGAAAGTGAGCAGTGATCACTCCAAAGGTGTATTTGGCCCTAGTTCTTGGCACGCACAAGTAAATTTGGAGACAGATATCAGAGGGCCTATGAGGAGTGAGAAGAGCCACTATGAGGTGGAAGGAGGCGAGGAGTTTAATGAAATTCTAGCTACTTCCAAGGCCCTGGGAGATCATGGAAAGGAGAAGGGCCCTGTTGGTGCCAAGTAGCATGCATCATGTTAATGGTTGGACTTTATGATCTTAAATGTCTTTTCAAAAAAAAAACCAGTTCTATGATTCTATGATTCTATATTCAGCTTATAGTGACTCTGGTAGTGCTTGTGGGGTTGGAGAAAAAAGCCTGCTCCATTGAATGGAAGGAAAGCTTCCAACATCCCCACTGTGCTGGTTTGCCCCTTTTTTATGACAGCTGGGCCTCTGATGGAGACAAATCACCTAAGACAGTGTTAGCAAGGAGTGTGCAGTCTTTTCAAATCTAGTAATAGAGGTTTCCACACGGAAAGACATGATCTCAGGTCTCTGGCTGCTGCTGGAAGAGAGCTTGGCACTGCACTGCAGTGTTCCTGCAAGTCATCATGTACATCAGAGGCAAGCCACAGGCTCGGCATCAGTTTTGTGGCCCCCTTCCCACAGAGAGCCCTCCGCAGGATGTGAAGTGGGGGCTAGGTCATCACTGGAGCTGGATAATACCTTGATTCTCTCAGCTGCAAAGCCAGGCAAGTGTGCATGGCTGTATGATTACAGTGATTTAGCTTTTGCCTTGTCGATCTGCCAGAGGGTAGGATGGCTCTGCAGAGGGACCTGGACAGGTTGGATCGCTGGGCAGAGGCCAATGGGATGAGGTTTAATGTGGCAAAGTCCCGGGTCCTGCACTTTGCCACAACAACCCCAGGCAGCGCTACAGGCTGGGAGCGGGGTGGCTGGAAAGCTGTGTGGAGGAAAAGGACCTGGG
>VWZZ01001567.1:68591-78797 GCA_013399095.1 Psophia crepitans
CGGAAAGGGTGGTCGGGCATTGGAACGGGTTGCCCAGGGAGGTGGTGGAGTCACTGTCCCTGGGGGTGTTAAAAGAAAGGTTGGATCTGGTACTTAGGGACATGGTTTAGTGGGTAATAGGTGGTGGGGGGATGGTTGGACTAGATGATCCTTGAGGTCTCTTCCAACCTTAATGATTCTATGATTCCCCTGCAGAAGTAGGATGCAGATCTGCAAGATGTGATCAAGCCTCTCAGAAGGCCTTCCTAGAGCTGGCTGGGTGTGTGGACACTTTGCATCTTTACATTACACTACTGGGGAGAATCAAACATATTGTATATGTGCAACCAAAGTGCTCACATCCACAGATCACGTCTCAGATACGTGGTCATCATGGCTACGCTCCAAAATCTTCCTGGGATCACCTAGTTCTGAGAGCCATGGAGCAGGGGACACATCACCTGGACCTTCCCAGTCACCCAGCACCTCCTGCAGCCCTTAGCACTGGCACCAGGAACAGCACAACCCCCTTCCTTTGCGCCCCTCTTACACCATCTTGCCCTCCCATGCCAGGCAACATATGAGGATGATGAACCATGCGGTGGGTTGACCATGGCTGGACACCAGGTACCCACCGAAGTTGCTCTATCAGCCCCCTCTTCCCCAGCTGCACAGGGGAAAGAAAATATAATGAAAGGCTTGTGAGTTGAGATAAGGACAGGGAGATGACTCAAGAGTCAAGAGTAGAGAGTCAAGTAATGAGAAAATAAATCAAATATTAAAAACCACTGTCCCCCCCACCCCTCTCTTTTTCCCTGGGCTTAAATTCACTCTAAATTTTCTCTCCCTCCTCCCCCCAGTGGCACAGGAAGACAGGGAATGGAGGTTACGGTCAATTCATCACATGTTGCCTCTGCTGCTCCTTCCTCCTCAGGGGGGAGGACTTTTCACACTCTGCCCCACCTCCAGTATGGTGTCTCTCCCACAGGGTTCAGACCTTCAGGAGCAGACTGCTCCAGCATGGGTCCCCCGCGGGGTCACAAGTTCTGCCAGCAAACCTGCTCCAGTGTGGGCTCCTCTCTCCACAGATCCACAGGTCCTGCCAGAAGTCTACTCCAACACAGGCTTCCCATGGGATCACAGCCTCCTTCAGGCATCCACCTGCTTCAGTGTGGGGTCCTCCACAGGCTGCAGGTGGAATCTCAGGTCTGCCATCAACCTCCATAGGCTGCATGGGGAGAGACTGCCTCACCATGGTCTTCACCACAGGCTCCAGGAGAATCTGTACTCCAGCGCCTGGAGCACTTCCTCCCCCTCCTTCTTCACTGACCTTGATGTCCACAGAATTTCTCACATCCTCTCTCTGGCTACAAAAACTCTTGGTGGTCTTTTTTTTCCCTTCTTAAGTCTGTTATCTCTGAGGTGCTCCCACTGTTACTGATGGGCTCAGCCTTGGCCATTGGTGGGTCTGTCTTGGAGCCGGCTGGCATTGGTTCTGATGGACATGGGGAAAGCTTCTAGCAGCTTCTCACAGAATCCACGAGATGATCTTTGAGGTCCCTTCCAACCCAAACCATTCTATGATTCTATGAAATCTTTGCTAAAGCTGAATTTCTAGCCAGCCCTCGCATCTGTGCTTTGGCTGCTCTGTCCTCACACATGCAGCCCGTCAGGAAGTGGACTTTCCATAATCAAGGAAAAATATATCGATCTCTTTCCTTCTACTTATTTTATTTTTCTTCTTGTTGGTTTTTTGGGGGCTGGTTTGGGGTTTTTTGGTGTGTTTTTTGTTTGGGTTTGGGGGTTTTTTGCTTCAACTGCGCTTGGAGAAAGAAATCAGACTTGCTTTCACATAGGGCAGTGCTGCCCTAGACAATGTGTTTGGAAACACTGACGCCTTCCAATAACAGAATGCTTTTAACATCTTTTGTTGTTGTTGAGACCAAAACATTACAACATGCACGATTACCTGTGAGCTGGGTATCACCAGTGTGAATATGGTCCTTGCATCACAAAGAAAAAAAAGTCAGAATGAGAAAGAAGTCAAAGGCTAAATGTGGTATGATGCTGCTCCGTCACTCCCAAAAAGTTTTGTCTGTGGCATGAAATAAGGAAGCTGGAAATCATTTCTTCCAATGCTTCTGCACTGGTAGTTTTCCTGGGATGGACGAGCCCCTGCAGATTCCAGTGCAGTGGTGGTATCTGTCCAGACTGGGCTTTGCTGACATTTGTCTTGGCTGGTTCTGTTTGTCAGGACCTTGTCTTGCATGACCTAATGTGATCAGGAATATACCTTTGCTTTGTGTTTATGGAAACGCTGCTTCTGATATGCTACTCTGCTGACTTTGCTGCAGCTCTGCTAGCTGTATTTGGCATGCCCACCAGCTCTTCCTGGCTGTGGCACTTAAAAGGGTCCTGAGCACTTATCATTTTGCCCTGAGCCCTTTATGCAGGTAGCTCTGAATGGCAGCTGGCAGCAAATTCCAACAGTTTTTATTGTGTGAAAAGGGTATGTTTTGGTCATGTTTCTCTTTGCATTCATATGAAACATCTCATTCTGCAGACAATCAGGCACCCTAATTTCTAGTCTGCAGGATGTGAGTAACCTTCCGCAGAGGCTGATTGCTCATATCCTGTGAGGCAGTTGTAATCTAGTCTACGCGGATGGTAAGATAGAGTCTTGAAGGTGTTGCTCTCATAACCCAGTGAAAACATGGCTGTGGCGGGCTTAGTGAAAATTTTCAAAGCCCACCCTCCATCTCTCATCACGTCCATCTCCCTTACCCTTGTTAAAACTTGACAGTGCTGAATTTATCAAAGCAAGTACAATTTCTGTAGGAACATGATGCAACTACATGGCTGAAAAACTGCTGTGATGTAGCTGGAGATAAGACCAGTGCAGGTCCTTGAGCTAGCCTCCAGATAAAAAGAACCACGGCCATGAAATATGTCATGCCTGGGTGCAGAAATTGAATGAGGAAGATGTGGAAAGACCCAGACAATATTTGTCCTTCTCCCTCCAGTAGTGACTGACAACCCGAGTGCAGCTCTGCACTTTTATTTGATGATGCCAAGATTTCATCTAGAGGGGCATGAACTTTGCTCACCGACTTCCCTGGAGCCGTCACTTTGTTCATGAACGTATCCAGGTGCAAGGAGGGGAAGCGGTTTGCTCGCCAGCACTCAGCCGGTCAGCAGGAAGGCCAAAGGCGAGCTGCTCGGCCCGAAGCCCCTGCTCTCACCAGGAGGTGGCACTGCCAGGTTGCCTGCCTGAAGCTGGCCAGCTTCTTGCTCAACCACGTAGCATGGCCAGCAGCTCGGGTTCGACTCCTGCATGCCAAGCACCACCCTACGATAAGACCTGGATGGCCTGCCTTGTTCTGTTTGCTAAACTTTCACCCCATTTGTCCCTTCTTCCAATGAGGTTGCTCAGGTCAAAAACCCAGAGAAGAAAACACACACACTGGCACAACATTTTGCTGCACCCAAACTGCCCAGACACCACTCCTCTTCCTACCCACGTCAGCCCTCTCCCTGACCCTGTTCTCCCCTTCCTCTCATCTCAGACCTGACAGAAGTGCATAGACACTCCAGATGAGTGCTGTGTCATGTGGTATTTCTGGCTGCTTTTTAACAGCATGCTCAGCACTGCACTTGCATATTCAATATGTTTACAAACACACTGGTGTTTCCCCACCCTTCTCATCAACTGCTGCCAAGCTCTGCTGTATCCACAGGATAAAGAGGCCAAGAGCACACCACATCCTGTTTCTAGCTGCTGAAACAAAATTAGCCTTCAGCATAAGCCTTACTCCAAAGCTGCCTGCATTTTTTTGTCCATTCCCACCACCTCAGTATGCTTGGCAGCCATCTCTGTGTACCCACAGAGCACTGCTGGATTGGCACGAAAGAACTGTTTTGGATGGAGCATGGTGACCAAAAGACTGTGACTGCTGGGTGACAGCAACTGCTGAGCTGCAGCTTCTTGGATACAATTTAGAGTTTATTTACCTTCTCTGCTTCTCAGCTGCCTGCTCCCAATCCACCTTGTAGTCATGACACCATGACTAAAAAGTGGGGTCTCCTACCGAGACATCTAATAGCTGTCTAACACTACCTGGTAGCCACTCTACCTCGCTCTGTTCAGCTCCGTTCACAGCCATGCTGCTTTCAAGGATTCTCCCATATGAGGGGGTTCCTTTCAGTCACTTTTGCCTTCAGAGACCTGACCGCTCTTCACTGCATACTTCTTACCTCTCCTTATCACACACAGCTTCCTCCTGTCTCTTGCTTTACCTGCTAGACACACTGCCAGTAAGTGACATGCTCTGGGTATATGATGATCCTCCTGGCTAGTTCACTACAGTGGCCACCTCCTGCCTGCTCTAGGATGCCCTTCTGGAGTCACTCCCTGTCTCTGCCAGGCCTTCTGCTGCCTCACGTCTCAGTGCTTCCCTCCATTCCATTCTTCCTTGGCTTCCTCTTGTTCTGCTGCCTAGACATCACCTTCAATTCAACCTTGCCCCTGGTCTGCTAGGTCCACAATGTATCTCTGAGCCTGATGTATTGTTTTGACTGCTCTGAGGCAGTGGAAAGGGCTCACTGGGCTTTGGGAATGCATTGTCCTTCAGCATGGACATCCCCCCTTTTGTCCACTTTCACATAACGCCATGGAAGGAAGGTAGGTAGCTGTGTCCCAGAATTCAATAGTTCCAGTTGTGCAATCAGTCACGTATCCACTGACTTGCCCCATCAGAGTTGTAAAAAGACAGTGACACATCAGCAACTGTTTGCTCCGACCTAACATCTCGGTGGGTACAGGGAGATGAGGAACGAAAAGCAGCATCTTCAAACCATTTTGTTGTGCAGAAAGTCTGGGAATTTTGGACGACAGCAATCCTGGCTAAGGAATGAGTTTCACAGTTAATTGAAATGTAAAAAGTGTGTATGCAAGAGGTGGGAGAAAAGGATAGACTATGGAGGAGGAAGACAGAAGCACTGCTTGAGTATTGAAAGACATAATCAGAAAGGCCTTTCAGAGCCCAGCTGGAGCAACAACTTGCATGGGATAGAATGGGTGAAAAGAGGGATTCTGTAACTACCCTCATAGCCAGTCCAGGGAAAACAGACGTCTGCTGAGGAATGGGGGACAAGCTAATGATGGATGCCTCAGCCTTGGAAAAGGCCTTATTTGCAACAGTCTGTAGATGCAAAACCTGCTCCCAGATCTCAAAACAGATCATAGTGGTTTGGAAAGGTGAAGGACAGCCAAGTGTGGGGCAGCAACAGGCTCGGTACTACCTAGAGAGGTTGGATATAGAATCATAGAATCATAGCATCATTAAGGTTGCAAGAGACCTCAAGGATCATCTAGTCCAACCATCCCCCTACCACCCACTAAACCATGTCCCTAAGTACCAGATCCAACCTTTCTTTAAACACCCCCAGGGACGGTGACTCCACCACCTCCCTGGGCAACCCGTTCCAATGCCCGACCACCCTTTCCGAGAAGAAACTTCTCCTAATCTCCTACCCGAACCTCCCCTGGCACAACTTGCAGCCATTCTCCCTTGTCCTGTCATACATCACAGTGCATGGGATTGTATAGGGAACACTTCATGGGTGCTGGGATTCATCCAGAGCTACTGAAAGAATTGCCTGATGTGATTATGACACTTCAGTCTTACATCTGTCATCCCTGACAGCTGGAAAAAGATAACATTGTGCCCACCTGTACAGAAAGCAAGCAGAATGACTCAAGGAACGCCGAACCAGCCATCCTTACCTCAGTACTATGCCCTCTGCCACCCGGTGCCGAATGTGCAAAGGACAAGAATGTAATCAGGAAAGGTTGATACTGGTTTACCAAGGGCAAACTGACTGCCTTCCAAAATTAAAGGACTGATCATATGGATTAGGGGAGAGTGGTTGATGTAATATACTTTGACGTGAGTTACACTGTAGGTACTGTCTTGCACAGCATACTCCTTTGGAAGAAGGGGGAGGTATGGCAGCAAACCACTACTCAGCATACTGGGAAATGGGAAGATGTAAAATATCCCAGTGAAGGTAAAAGACAACACCAGTAGACTAGCTCTTCCTAATGCCATGCTGGTGTCCTGACAAAGTCACATTGCCCTGAGCAACTCGTCACACTCTTCAACATCCTAACACATGGTAGAATATATCAGAAAGATTAAACATAGCACCTACACCATCTGATTGTCCATTAAAATATTCTGTAGCACTGAAGGTTGAACTGGAGACAGGAAAAGCTAGACAGACTATAAAAGCTGTAACCAACTGACCAAATATTAGCAGATTTCTCCTAACTTTTTCATAAGCAGTATCAGGAAATGAGAGAAGCATCCCACATCTATTGCCATCGCATACTTCAGATGTTCCGCTGACTTACATCCACTAAATGTTGTTTTTAGTAAGCATGTTAATTTGTAGAAATGCATTTGTCCATGAAAAATTTGTCAGCTACAGGAGGCCAGAGGATATGTCAATGGAGAATTCATAATCAGGGAAACAGAGGGAGGAAGAAATGCTTCACATGAGCTTTAGCTCATGCATAATGGTCATGGGCTCTTCCTTAAGAAAAAATCCAACAGTACATCTATCTAGGCACATGCTGCTGGGCCCGCTAGCCTGTTCTGGTACAGTGATGTCTACAGTGGGACCACCAGCAGGATGCTTTAGTGTAGAAGGCAGGAACTAAGACAGCAGGCCACATAGGTTGACTAGCATTTTTCTGTGTACTGTGGTGTGGGATAAGCTATAGCAGTACTAAAAGAGTTGGGTCAGACACCATCAGGTAGAAGGACAAAGTGCAGCATGCCAATATCTGCAGGTTGGTATGGATTTGGAATGGCTAGAGATGGGACATCATAGTAGCTACTGGTTCCTTTTCTGACCCACATGACAGGGTGCTTCAGAAAATAAGGCATTGTTGTTTCCTTACAGCAAAGAACCTCTATGTTCAGATTTCTCTCCCAGTCCACTGAGAATGAGGAGCTGTAATTAAGGGCACAGACAGGAAATAGGGAGAAGAGGGAGCTTATGGCTCCCAGTTCTAGGGTGGTCAAGGTAGAATGGAAAACCCCAGGTAGCAGGACTATTCTGGAGGAGCAGTTGGTTTTGAAAGGCAAAAGGAGAAGGAGATAGAGCAGGGTGATGAGAAAGTCTTCTTCAGTGTTGAGACCTCCCCGCAATTCACTCTTTAAAACCCACCACCTATCCCTCTTAAGCTTCTCTTCCAGAGACACCATTTTTCTTCACGATCAGCACAGACCTAGCTGCTAAGAACTCATGTCCAGTCCCTCATCACACCCTGAGACACTGCTCTCTCTGTGTCCCTAAGACTACTCATCACACCACAGCATTGAACCCTAACTGCAGTGTTGGCACTGAGGCTGGGAGGGATGGTATTGGGCCACATGCAGCTGGTCTTTGTGTCTTTCAGTGTGACACTGTTGTCTTGTCTACCTCCTTCAAGAGGACATTGGCACCTCTCAGTCTCTGGAGTTTTGTAAGACAAGAGATAAAAGTAGTTCTGAGAGTTTCATACCCATCTGTCAAGGTTTCAATGTGAACCAGGGGAACATAATTTCAGATTATGTAATTTCAAAAACTGGGAAAGATAGAAAGTCTGGTTTAAACACTGAAATGTCTTCTATCCCATCTAACTTGGCCTGCACTTTTAATGCCCTACCTTGAACAAGTCATCAAGCACACTGTATGTGTGCAACCAAAGTGCTCACACCCACAAACCACACATCAGATAATTTTTATCTCAGAAGAAAGACCATGCTACTCATATGAGTCTAAACTGAGTTATGCAGTGTTGGTGGAAAGCCACTTCAAATATGTTTTTCATGGCTACGCTCCAAACCCTTCCTGGGAGCACCGAGTTCTGAGAGCCAGGGAGCAGGGGACACGTCACCTTTGGCTCCTGGACCTTTCCAGTCACCCAGCACCTCCTGCAGCCCTTAGCACTGGCACCAGAAACAGTACAACCCCATTCCTTTGTGCCCCTCTTGCACCATCTTGCCCTCCCATGCCAAGCAACACATGGGGATGACGAACCACAAGCCATGCTACGTCTCCAGAGTCTCCTTGGTGTCGGGGCACTGGAGAAGCAAATACATCCCGTGTTTGCGCATCTGGTGCCAAGTGTGTGCATGTGGGTATGTACAATCCTGTGCTCCTTTTGATCTCCTGTCCAGCAAGGGTTTCCAGGGAACGGATGTGTCCTGCCTGTACTCCTGCACCAGTTCAGGGTGCAGTGGCTTGTTCTGGCTCCCAAGAGCTGTTGACACTTCCACACGTGAATCCCACCTTTACTTCCCTCCCAGCCCTCTCAGCAGCATTCACCCCTTTAAGGCTTCCCATGAGCTTTAGATTTTCTCAATCTACACTTTCAAAAGGTTACTAATTTGGCCTGACCCTTCCTTCAGCAGGAGAAAACATGCTCTCTCAGCTCAGCTTAGTTAACAAAAGGTTAAGTCCCAGTGTCCTTGTTTTGCTGGGACGGAATCATAGAACTAATTTTCTGCACAGAGAAGCTGCATTTTAGAGCAGACTGCAGCACTTAATTCTGTGAGAACAAAGCTGATAAGACACTTTGATGTAGTTCATGACCAGCTATGGAAGGCAGGTTTCCACAGTGATCAAGGGCTTGAGCAGTTTGAGACAGATGGGTGCAGAAGCCAGGAGGGACAGAAGCCAGGGCATCTGACCCGAGCTGGCCAACAGAAGCATTCCGTACCATAAACGTCACACTCCCTGTACATTAGGAGATTCTCTGGGATGACCCTCTCCCTGTGATGGCTGCCGTCCCTGGAGGGTCTCACCTGCCACCACGTCCCTGAGCCCCACTCTGTGCCCCTGAGCCCTGCCCTGCCGCATGCGGTGACTGTCGTGTTCTGGCTGGAGCTGCGCTGCTCGCTGTGTGCGGCACCAGCACTCACTGCTGGGGGGGTGCAGCTCGCCACCCCTGTATCGGCTGAGTGTAACCTTTGATATTTTATACTAGTATTGGTGTTATTAAGATTTTTACTCTTTTATTAAATCTGTTTCTATTTCTACCCACACATTTCCTTTTCTTTTCCCAATTTCCACTCCTCACATGGGGCAGGGTGTGGGTGGGTGGGCATTGGGAAATAATATAAAATAAAATAACTGTCTAAACCACAACACTCAGCCAAGGAAAAAAAAAACCACACAAACTATCTTTTCATGAGCCACCAATGTGCACTGACCACGTAGGGAACCTGAAGGTGCACAGGTCCATGGGATCTGATGAGATGCATCCATGAGTCCTGAGGGAACTGGCGGATGAGATGACCACGCCACTGTCCATCATATTTGTGAAGTTGTGGCAGTCCGGTGAGGTTCCCACTGATTGGAAAACAGAAACATAACCTCCATCTTTAAAAAGGGAAGACAGGAAGATTCAGGGAACTATATGCCGGTCAATGCCACCTGTGTGCCTGGCAAGATCATGAAGCAGATCCTCCTGCAAGGTGTGCTCAGGCACATGGAACATAAGGAGTTGATTGGTGACAGCCAACATGGCTTCACTAAAGAGAAATTGTGCCTGACAAATTTGGTGGCCTTCTATGATGGGGTTGTAGTGTTGGTGGACAAGGGAAGAGCAAATGATGTCATCTACCTTGTTTTGTGCAAGGCATTTGACACTGTCCTGCACGACATCTTTGCCTCTAAATGGGAGAGACATGGATTTGATGGATGGACCACATGGTGGATAAGGAACTGGCTGGATGGCCACACTCAAAAAGTTGTAGTCAACAGCTCGATGTCCAAGTGGAGATTGGTGACAAGTGGCATTCCTCAGGGGTCGGTACTGGGACCGGCACTCTTTACCATCTTTGTCGGTGACAAAGTGGGATTGAGGGCACCCTCAGCAAGTTTGCTGATGACACCAAGCTGTGTGGTGCAATCAACACGCTGGAGGGAAGGGATGCCATCCAGAGGGGCCTTGACAGGCTTGAGAGGTGGGGCCGTGCGAACCACATGAAGTTCAACAAGGCCAAGTGCAACGTCCTGCACACGGGTCAGCACAATCCCAAGCACAACTACAGGCTGGGCAGAGAATGGATTGAGAGCAGTCCTGAGGAAAAGGACTTGGGGTTGATGATTGATGAAAAGTTCAACATGAGCCATCAACGCACGCTTACAGCACAGAAAGCCAACAGTGTC
>VWZZ01001569.1:0-27207 GCA_013399095.1 Psophia crepitans
GTCGGAGGGCACCGGCAGCCCACGGCAGGGCACCGGCAGCCCACCGCAGCGCTGCCAGCCCGCCGCAGCGCTCGGGAAGAGCACGAAGGGCGGGGGGCAGCAATCCCTGCTGCAGCCCAGCTCTGCTGGGAAACCCGGCCCGGCAGAAAGCCGAGGGAGCTGCAGCGTGCCGGGGAGATGGAGCCCTAATTAGCCTGTTATGTGTTGTCTTCTCGGTGTTATTCCAAAAAAAACACAAACCAACCCCAAACTTTGTCTCCAAACTGTGCATCGTCTTATTCTGGGTTAAGTGGAACAGCGTGGTGCCCTTCATTATTTTCTTAAAGAGTCTAAAAGCTCCATTTGGTGCTTGAACGTCCTCACAGCTCCCAAGCGGACGCTGTTACAACCTCCCCTCTCGCTGCTGCTGCTGCAGGGAGTCGGACGATGCCCAAGAAATCCAGAAATAACACATTCTTGGCAGAGTCGGTGTCTTCTCTTTTTAAACACAGACTCACACCGTATAAATCCTGGCTCCCTGTGTCCTGCCAGTGGGCGCTGAGGCACCATTTCCAGTTCTGCAAACCGTGACCAACGCGGTGGGAAAGCCCAGCTAGGAAACGAGGTGGCAGAGCCAGGCTTTGCGTCCCTCTGGTACCTTTTGACGGTCTCAAAGCCCTTTGGAAATGAGAGCCAAGCTCTAAGTGTGCGTTACAGAGGGAGAAAAGTAAGTCCGAGGTGATGCTCGGAAGTGTGAGCAGAGCCTGGAGCTGGACATGTATTTTCAATGTCATGAGCTCACTCTCGTGCCTGCTTTGCTGGCACAGAATTGTGGCACTTGAATTAACAAGGAAGGAAGTAATAGCGTGGCTCCTCTGGCATGAAAATGAATCACTAAATAGACCATGACCTGCATGCGGTGTGCTGGAAGGGCACTGTAGTTTGGAGCCATTTGGTTCTTGGCCGAGGTGTAGGAGCTGACCCTTTGCTCACGGTACATCTGGTGAGCTGGAACATCAGGGGATCTCCACGGTCGGGGCAGGATGGAGAACACGGGCAAGCAAGCAAGTGCTAATTCACAAACAAAAACAGAGGCAAACCATCTTGTTCGTGAAGATGCTCTTTTCAGTTTGTTCTGTTTTCCCATGATACATTTTCATCCGTATCATGAGAGAAGCGCTGAAAATTCCTAGCAGCAAGATAAAAATCAAAGAGGGCAGCATGTCATGCCTGAGACATGGGTCAGGCCCATCGCTGCTGCCGGGGTCCATCTCCAGCAGGGAGTCTCACCAGCGAGCTCCTTTGCAGAGGAAGATGCCAGTGTTACCTGGCGGAACGGGGATGCTGGCAAGGCAGAACGGGGGATACCCCAAGTCCTCAAAGTGGTGGCACCAACACCCTGATTCCCCATCCTGCCTGCCTCGGTGGTCACGCCTGGAGTTACAAATCTTCCTCTGTTATAATTTGTTGAAGCTGTGACCCCCAGGGGATGTCAGAGAGTGACAGCCAGACCAACCATGGAAGTGCTAGTGATCTGCTCGTCGCTTTTTCTGTCTCTAGGACAGCTTGCCTGCCTCCCAGGAGAATCACTCCAACTCCATTAGAGCGCATTAGCAGCTTGCTTTCCTTTAGCCTTGCAGTGAGTTTAGCACTGCTGAAAGGTGTTGTCACGTCCATCCTGGAGGCTGGAGCCTGCTCGCAGCACAGCTCCAGCGCGGAGAGGAGCCAGGCACAACCGAACCTGCCCTGGCCGCAGGCAGCCCCGTCTCCATGCAGGAAGGAACCACGGGGGGCCTCTTCTCCTTCCTTTTCCTGCAGGCTCGGACAATAGCAGAGGCGAGGACTTGAAAGAGAAAGAGCAATGGGTGTCCCCACATCAAAACCAGAAGGTTTTTAATAAAGTGGTGCCTGATGGGCATTTGCTTCCCCTGCAGAGGGGGTTTCAGGGGCAGTAGTGCTTTGTTAGCCTGTGCTGTCGGGTTGTTACTGCCATGGCCTGGCCATCCCAGAGTGCCCTTTGCGTCCCTGAGCCAAGGGCAAAGCCTGAAACCAAAGGGTTGCAGGACCATGTGGGACAGGAATGGGTGGGACTCATGTTGAGGGCTTTGGCCAGGAGGTAGGGATGCCTCTTTCGCTGAGAAATGACCCAACCCGGAGCCCATGGGGGGACCGAGGGTAGAGCAGGGCAGGTGCCTTTCCAGTGCAGGAGCCCTGCAGCCTCGGCAGCAGTCGGGCAAGGGCACCGCAGGCCAGGACCGAGGGGTGGAGAAAGCACATGGAGCATTTGGCCCTGCCGTACCCTGCACTGCGGATGTGAGCAGCCTTCCATAAATATCGCAACGCTTTCAGCGTGACAAGTGTCAGCAGCTGTGAGTCAGCCCTTTGCAATGCTTCCAGTCAGACGAACCATGCCTTCATTGTCTCTGGGTCCCCCGGAATGTGAGCCACACAGAAGCCCACCCCGGCAGCCGGGCTGCTTCCCTGGGCTGCAGACAAAGGTGAAGCAAGCCCCTTGTGAAGGCGCCATGCAGTGAGGGCTCCAAGGGATCTCAGGGGAAGGTGCCGCTTCCCAGGTCGCGCTGGAGTGCTCTCTGTGCGGCCAGCACGTGGCTCAGGGTGGAAAACGGATCCTGAGAGCACATCCTGACTCTTCTGCCAGGGGAATCTAAGAAGAGCTGTTGAGACAATGCTTGATCCTCAGCCCCTCAAAGGCTGCTGCAGATTTCCATGGGGTTTAGCCATTTTCAGATGGAAACGTGCACGTGCCTAGCCATGCGCAGCACAGCCCTGTCCCACTCATCGCCCCTGGCAGCCCTCCAGGTCCAAATGATTCTCACCTATCTCACCATCCTTGTCCCCTTTATCCCAGTAAACCCACAATAATCAGCCTATTCTTCTCCAGCCCTTTGCTGCTGCACCCATCCGGAGGCCCTCAATACACTTTGGCTCTACCTTTCCCCTTCCTGGTCCATCCTTCTTTCATTCCTACTCACCCCTGCCATTAGCAATAAGAGCTGTAATTAACATTGCTGGCTGTGCCCAGAATCCTCCCCCTGCCCCCGCTGCAGGAGGGTTTACAGGTTTTTCCGTTGCACAAATATGGGTGCAATTCACCTGAATTGCCAGCCCCTATCAGTTGCTGGCTTGGGGCATTGCAGCATGAGCAAACACCACTGATTATGGAGAGGAAAAGCAAGTGTGGAAAGCAATTGTTCACATTGACTTCACTGTGATAACAAAGATGCCAGCTCCGAGACAAAAGCCGTTTCACGGTTCCATGCCCTGGCGGTGCAGGAGTCTCGTTCCTGGAAACGGGGCGACTGGTGATACTTGTTTAAAGTGCAGCGCTGAGGTGGGAAGGACAGTCCACTGGTCAGGCAGTGCAGGAAGAGCTGGATTTCATTTCCTTTTCTTCTTCCAGCCACCATAAAACCTCAGGCAAATCTCTTACCCTGGAGATGAAAACTTTTCCGTGATTATTAAGCTGAAAGCTGCCATCAGCTGTAGCTCAGAGGTCTCTCCTCTTGCGGTGCTGTCAGCGTGTGCAGAAATGAGGGGTCACTGGAGCGCCAACAAGGGTGCGCGCAGGCAGGTATGATGCCTTCATCTCAGCTCGAGCACCACCCGCAGGCTTGTGCCGCCTGGGCTGGGGGGCCGTCACGCTGGATTTCCTTACGGCAGTCACAGGGCGAACGGTCCAGCTGCCCTTCCCGAAATCGTGCGTATAACTACCCACAGCACGTGAGCTGCTGAGTCGGAGCCCAGCCAAACCCTGCGTGAGTGCGGAGGGTCCCTCCCAACTGGCCGTGCTGTGGTTTCTCCAGTGGCTTGTGCTCGCAGCCTGCCCACTGCCCGGCTCTGTGGCTCGCTGGTGGGCTACCCACAGGTCTGGCAGAGGGCAGGGTGCCGCGTCCCACATGCCACAGGTAGCAGCTGCTGCTGGCACTTGAGAAGATCACGATCCAGGCCAGTGCCTGGATGCCAAAGAGCTTCTGCAGGCAGTCAGGGTGCACAGGTGAGAGGAGCACTCCCAAACTGACTCACTTTCAAACCAAAAAGTTTCTTTTAGGCAGTTGGGGATTTTGCACCGAAGGGGAAACAAGCCCCTTAGGATCTTGCTCTGCAGAGAAGCCTCCATGTCTTTGGGCACACATAAACACAAACAGCTCCAGGATTTCTCCTCCAAGAGAGCCCCAGCTTGCTGGGAAGCTCTGCAGGCTTCACCCAGCCCTGCAGCTCCTGCCGGGCTAGCCAGCAGCCAGCGAGAGTTTGAACCAGCCTAAGTTTTTAATGATGAAACTGCTTCTGGCTTACTGGGGCAGGGCGAGTCCTGCTGCCAGGCAGCTCAGCCTGGGAGTGACCAGGACAGTCTCCTCTGAAAATCCCTGGGATTTAGCCCTGATAGTTACTGAAGTGGCTCCAAGTGCGGGTTTTTTTCAGGCACCATCTCCACAGCCCCGTGTCACTGATCACGTACAGAGGGACTGTACTGAACCATTGCTAACGTGCTCCTTGGAGGCGTCCATCCGTGGTCTGGCTCTGGCTGGCTGGGAGCAAAGCCTGAGGCGGCGCATGGGGACTAGTGGATAGAGAAACAGACTCCTGGAGACTCGGCTGTAGCAGCAAGAGAGGCGGGAGCATCGCTGCTCCTCTGAAAACATGATGTTATGGTTCCACGTCTGGATTGGAAGGTCTTCTGTTAGCCCATGCTGTCCTTGTGAACTTAATGTGAGGTGTCTGGCACAGGCACTGGGAAGATTCTCTGGTGCCCAAGAACCCCAGTTTGCAGAACCCCCTCAGACAACCCTGTTGAGGGTCCCCCGGGACTCTGCCAACAGACATGGCCTCCAGGGCCAACGCAAGTCTGTGATGACTGGCTGCAAGGTGATGATGTTGCTTGGAACAGGCTAAAATACGTCTCTGGTGGAGAGCCAGGTGGCTCCTGAGTCATCCAGCACCTTACATCAATGCAGGATTGTTCACGGTTGTATCCGGGGTGAGTAGCAGAAGCATCTCTCTGTGGAAAGTTTTGGACCCTGATGTCTCAGCTTCCGACGGATGGGTGCTACCACGTGGCACAGCCTGCGCTGCCTGCTGCTGCCCTCCTGCAGAATCACACACCACAGCAATACGGAGGCATTTATTCCCCCTGTGAGGTTTCCTCACTGGAAAAGATCAGTTAAAAGCTGCCTCAGGAAAAGGGCTTGCTCTTGAGAAAACAAGAATCCAGTCTCTATGTCTTCGCAATTTTGAGAGCAAAATGCAAGCCGCAGCGGCATGCTGCAGAGAGCTGTCCTGAGCTCTTTTACTGGCTTTAACGTCCCCAATCGCCAAGAAAACACCGCAGAGAAATCAGAGATGTGCATCCTGGGTGGCAGTGGCTCAGGAGACTCTGTTATGTCCTGAGCAATGTCTGTACAACATCCTCAGTGCCCTTTGGGGCAGGGAACCTCTAGAGGCCAGTCTTGTTTTTGGGCTTGTCTGTACCTTGTTTGCACGCGGTAAATTACCAGTTCCACATAGCACTGGCCAAAAAAGGCTTTTTCTTTGTGCTCCACCTCCAAAACAAGGTAGTGGCAAGCTGGGTGTCGGCCTCTTCTCGCAGATAACTAGTGACAGGACAAGGGGGAACGGCTGCAAGTTGCGCCAGGGAAGGTTCAGGTTGGAGATGAGGAGAAAATTCTTCTCGGAAAGGGTGGTCGGGCATTGGAACGGGTTGCCCAGGGAGGTAGTGGAGTCCCCATCCCTGAGGGTGTTTAAGGACAGGTTAGATGAGGTACTTAGGGACGTGGTTTAGTGGGTAATAGGTGGTGGGGGGATGGTTGGACTAGACGATCCTTGAGGTCACTTCCAACCTTAATGATTCTATTCTATTCTATTCCTTGAGGGAGGCTGTAGGAACCACCCGGTGCTGCCACCTCAGCTTTACGCGTGCTGGGCAGCAGCAGGACCTCAACCTATTTCTCTGACGTGAGTGGTTTTCCCCTCGCTGGCTGCCGGAGCCCTCACACCACCCAGCATGTACAGACAGATACGGGGAGCTCTGCTGCAACCCAACCCGCGCCTCTGGCACGCTCCAGGCTGTAGCGATTGTTTTTCAGTTCCATCCTGCACAGACACATCCGTGGGCTCGGGGCACGCCGGGCAGCCCCCCCCATGGAGCCACGTGCACAGGACAGAGGGAGCTGGTCCTCTCCCTCGCCAGGCTCCTGGCTGTCTCTGACTCTCACCGATGCTCCCGGGGCACGTGGCACGGCTTCGGCGGAGGCTTGCACTTTCAGTCTGTGAAAATCTTTACTGTAAGGTCTAAAAAACAAAAGGTCCTTTTTTTTTTTCCAGTCAGCAGAGGCTGATTAACGTTCCCTCGGGGGGAATCAAAGGGCCTCATCACCCTTCTGAGTAAATGCGTTTTGTTGTTCCAAGAAAAAGGGTGACTCACCTGGCGGAGGGTTCGGAAGCGGTGAGGTCTCTGCAGCACGCACATGGCTGTTAAAACAAGCCCTGCAGTAATGGGGTTTAGAGAAGGTGTGAAGCTGCCTCCTGCCCCAGCATCACCCTGTCCTCCAGGCCCCTGCGCCGGGCAGCTCGCACCACCGCGAAGGTTGTCGAACGCTCCGGGTGCAGCGCTGAGCAGGGCAAGGAGCTGCGCCCGCGTGCTCCCACGCCAGGAGAAGGGGCTGGCTCAGCTCGGGGTGTGTCTGGGTGTATTTGGAGCTGGCAGCAGGACCCAGTTCCAGAACTCGGTGGGTTGTTGTCCTCTCCCCTGCCCTGTGCCACTTGGCAGGCTGGTCAAGGTCCAGTCAAGTACAAAGCAGGTCAGGCATCCCTCAAAGGTTTTGCTGGGAGCTGCCGGGACTCACACAGTTGTGCCGTCAGTCCGAGGAAGGTCACAGCCCTCTGTGGCTTTTTCAGGTAAGTATGTCAGCGCTTATCATGTTTTCTTCTTTTCGGAGGCCCCAGAGAAGGGAGGAAGGCTGGAGGGGTGAAGAGGAGGAGGGAGAAAAACAGCAGCAGTCTGTTTCCTGCCCGGATTCATTGCTCAGTCAACTTTCCTTATCAGTTCTGAAGTGTTGGGCACGGTGCCACTTCAATTCTCCTGTGTCAGACTTCTGCAACGTTTTCTGGAGCTGGTGGCGAGCGGGAGGTGGTCTCGGTGCGTAACGCGGGGCAGAGCATTCCCGAAGAACAACTGGGCAGGGCAGCTGCTTGGGCCAGCTCACTTCTATTTGTTCTTTTTTTTTCGTTTGTCATATTAACACTTTGGCTTTTATGAGCACATCCTGGGTAGGGCCATGCTCGCAGAATTCCGCTCTGCACAGACAGGTCCATTTTAGCGAAGAAACGAAGAGACCAAGTAGCTACAGCAGAGGTGGTTGCAGGGGATTCTGCCACTTATGCTGCTGAGAGGCGTTAGAGGGTGAGGAAGGACCAGGGGGACGGTCCCTTGTTCCTGACCTTCTGCGTGACCTGAACGTTTCGGGCCAAGGCCTCCCCCACCTCCAGTTATGCAGGAAACCAATCTTCAGTTCCAAGCAGAGGTGACAAATAGAGGGGTTTTAACCTTTTCTCCTGATTTGCACAGGTGCATTCCAGGGAAGCACTCCCAGGTCTTATTCATAACCAGTATTTGTTCCTCTAAAAAAGTTCTTTTATGTTGGGTCGGCTCATTGATACACGTGTGTTTGTTTTGCCCAAATTCCAGAAACAAGCAATCACGCATTTCCAAAACCGCCATGATCCCGTCCGTAGGGCTATCTGCCTCTCTCGTTCCTGAAACAACTTTTCGTTCTTTATTTTTGCAGCCTGCTTCTGTTGGGAAGGTCGATGTGTTCTGCAAACAGCCCCCGCAGATCTTGCTGTTACTGGCACCGCTCTGTTTTACCAGCAGCCATCCGAAGACGGGTCTGGGAGGAAGGAGCTTCCTCCAGCCAGCCCTACGGCCACTTGGGTTTTCCTCGGCCATCTCCAGCCACCCGCGGTGACCGGAGTGCGATCCCCAGCCAGGCTCCCACTCCTCCCGATTTCCCACCGCTCTCCTGGGGACAAAAAAGTGGCGCTTACTGGCTGCTAACCACCCATCCCATTCCACCTTGGAGGAGTGGCATTACCATGGTCTTGCCCACCTGCACGACTGTATAACTGTTTACAGAGTCTGGGGATCTCTCGTTTGCTAACGATGTTTGGAGCCTTAAGGGTGGGAAAATCCAGGATGCCGCAGAGGCTTGTTCGCGGTGGGATTTTTCCCTTCAGTGTGAGCACACCCGCACAGCCGACGGGCGCTTGGTTCTCACAGGCATCGCTGCTTAAATACAAAACATCCTCAGTAAATTCAGCCTAACCCACGTTGCAACTGGGATACTGCAGCCTTGATGCGAGGAGGTTTTTACGCCTGCAGAACACTGGGGGTGGTCAGCGATCCATCGGGGCAGGGCAAAATACCCTGCTGTGTTGACAAGCTCTCTGTCCACCTCATTAATTTTTTCCCGTTACTCTTCCACGCATATGGAGAGCACAAAGAAGACGTAATGGCTTGGCGAAAGAGCTAGTGAACATCTTGGCTTCACTGCAAAACCAGCAAAGTCAAAGCCAAAGGAAAATTATGTTGTTGTGGTTTTTTTTTCTGAGGGGGTCTCGCAATATATCTGCGCTCTTGTTTGCTTCAGCGTCCGGGGAGGAGTTTGTCAGTATTGCGACAAACAAGGCGCTTTCTATAGCAACTGGCCCCTCCAGGACATCCCCGAGCGCCTTACACAATGCAAATGGAAAAGCACTGAGTCGTGAACGTCTGTGCCGCAGATTGAAAGCAACGTTAGAAAAGCAGCCCAGGATCACAGTTTGGCTTTGTACGTGCCAGTAGCCGTAACAATCCAATACCCACTGAGAGAGGATTGCATCACTCTGGGACGGGGAGACCTCTCCAAGCCCGGGGCAAACGGGATGGGGTGTTAACACAGCAAACAGCTTTGCACTTATTTACCTATTGCTGGGCGAGTTAATGATAGTGAAAGGTGTCGGCGTGATGGAAGCGCCTTCTTTCACGGACGCCAGCCCAGCACCGCAATCACCTTTGATCTAATCACCACCTTCTGCCAAATGAGGCTTGAACCAGCTGGGGGCTGGAGCTGGGGCAGCGGACGGGGCGGCCCAGCGCAGGGTCGCTCTCCGTGCATGCCCACGTGCCATTTGCCCGAGCAGACGCCCTGAGCAACGCGTTTCAGCCTGCTGGCAAAGGGTTGAGCAGATCAGAGGTGCAAACCCCGCAGGAGAACATCATCAAAGCTGGGTGCGCGCTGAGTGCAAGCTGCAAACGAGGCGGCCAGGGCGTAAAGGCACCTTTTCCTACCACCAAAACCCTCATTTCCCCCCCACAGCCCTGGCGCTTTCCCTTCCTCCACTGCCTGTAGCTGCTGCGGACGGCGCAGCCCTCTGTGGCCCAGGCATCCTCCGAGGGACGAGACGTTCAGCTCGAGGGACCTAACGCAGACGGTGGTTCCCCAGCGTTACTCCCCATCTCCTTCCTCCGGCTGGGGTCTGGCCCTGCCGATGCGTGTGCGCTAACAGCGACAGTGAACGTCCTCCGGGTTATAAATCCCGTTTGCCAAATGCCTCAGCGATGGTGAATTCTGCCAGCCAGGAAAAAAAGCAAACTGCCGGGAGGTGAGTGCCCGCCGCAGGCATGCAGCCGGTACGGAAGGACGGGGGCTGCGCTGGCAGCGTGGAACGGTTTACCCAGGGATGGAGGAAAGGGAAAAGCAACCGCTGATACTAAATAAGACATTAGAAAGATTGTAAAGTGCGATCAAGGAATTTAAAGGAAAGGAGTTTATATGGCGTGTTTCCTGCTAAAACCGGACATTTCAAAGTATCCCTCAGCAGCGCGGCGATGTTGCGGCAAGCAGAAAGCATTTATGGGCAGCAGAATTGGCAATTCCCTTGAAAAAAGGGTGTTTTGGATATATGATTTTCAAGGTTGCTGCCATGGCTCTGTGCCCAGGGAAACTGGAAGAAACACTTGAGCCAAAACGTACAGCAATCCAAAAAGAGGTTTGGGGATTATTTATTATCATCCATTCCCGGTGCCGGAATGCTAACGGCCGCAGTCAGGCCTGGCTGCTCTGGGCCGGACACCGCGCAAACACGAGTTAGAGACATAGTTGCCTTTAAAGATATTTTTCAATCTGCTCCCTGTGATTAACACCAGTCAGATAATTGTGCGGAGGGTGTGGGCGGACCTGGGGGTTTTTTGTAGATCGAGCCAGAAGAGCTTCGGCAGCCTACAGCCGCCCTTTAGCCAGACGTGATGGAAGGTGAATTCTTTCCCTTTGTACTGAATCAGGCCAATCTCATTCGAGATTGCAGAACCTTTATCACTAAGGCAGCGACGACGGGCCTGTGACCTCTTAAACTGCTCCTCCCAGCAACAGGTTTATAGGTGCCCTCTGCCCCAGGGACCAGCCGGGGCCGTTGCAGAGGAGCGGAGGGAAACCAGGACTGCGATGCTCCAGTTGGAGAGGGGAGGCATAGAATCATAGAATCATAGAATCATAGACTCATAAAGGTTGGAAGAGACCTCAAGGATCATCCAGTCCAACCGTCCCCCCACCACCTATTAACCACCAAACCATGTCCTTCAGTACTGCATCTAGCCTTTCCATAAACACCCGCAGGGACGGGGACTCCACCACCTCCCTGGGCCACCCGTTCCAATGCTTTTTGTTCCTCCTTCGCTTCTTTTGACAGCCAACGTTTGGAGAGCGAGGCTGAAGCACGGTCCCCATCTGATGTCCCTCCACGAGCTGCGAGGGGGTCCGTGCCGTGGCTGAGTGCTGGTTTTGGGCTCCCCCTGACCCAAGTGGGACTGCAGTGGCAGAGCACGGTCCTGACCCTTGGCAGCTGTAGCATCAAATCCTCAGCTGCTCCAAGCAGAGTTACCTTTCAGCGTGGCTGAGCAGCTCCCTGCCTGCAGCCCTCCTGTGCCAGCCTGCTTTGGAGGCAGCTCGGTCTCTTGCCAGCTCAACGCTGCTCCCGGTCGTATCGCAGCGCCTGGGTCTTCCCTCTTGCATCAAACCTGGCCCGAGCAGGGCTGCACCCTGCGCACGGGCGGGGGGGCGGCGAGCAAAGCTCAGCCCAGGTGGGAGGGACTGTGCTCCCAATAAATCCAGGGCTCCCGGAGGACCGAGTCCTTGCACAGACTCACCCTTGTACTGATTTCATGAGCTCGAGGTGCCGTTGGAGGTGTTGCAGCAAGAGCGGTGTGCGGGAGAGGGGACAAGCAGCTGCAGCCCAGGTACCCGCTGAGTGCTGATTTCAAGGGCCGTCTCTCCTTTCCCGTGGCCCTTTCAAGTCCTTTTTCCCTTCAATCCTCCGTGCTAATGTTGTCTGCGGGTTGTATCGGTTCCTCTCTTCCATCGCTTCTCTTTCTTCTGCTCCTGCTTTGCGTTTAGCCAGTGATTATTCTTGTACCTTGGTGGAAATCTGCTGCAGAGATCTCAAATACGCCGAGACATGGTTGTTCCTGCCTGAACAGTACTGCAGCCCCGCAGGGAGACCAAGCGCTGCTTCTCCTGGGTGGGGAAGGCTGCTGGATGTTCTGTGAGAAGCGCCATGGGACTACGCTTATTGCTCAGGCTAAGGTTTTGGAATTTTCTCAGCAGTCTATGGGGTTTCTTTTATTAGCCATTACCTCCCTCATTCACCCAGAGTTTGAAGCCCGTGTAAGATCTCCAGTGACGTTTACCGCCTGCGATGTGAGATGTTCCGTTGATTCTGCCTGGACTCCAGACAGAACATCAATTCAGCCCATGGACACGGGGCTGTGCTCGTGTGCCCGAGTGCGTGCACCCTGCTTTGTAGTGGGAGGCCGCGACGTGATGAAACACTGAGAGTTCAAGGCAATAAAAATGCCACGTGGTAGCAAGAACTGTGGCTAGCTGGAGGCAGTGGTTTGTGGAGGGCTGGGGAGCGATCAGCTAGCCGTGCGTCAGTCATGGTTACTAGGTACCGCCGCACTTCCCAGAGACGCTGACAGTCAGCAAGGTCAAAGAATTGTGACTCGCGACAGTACAAGGGATGCTGTGAACCCAAAACTTGTGTAAGAGGAGAGCAGCGCATCAGGATGATGGCGTGGAAGCTGTGGGACCCGGGGTTCAGACAGCAGCACTGCAGATACGCTACCTGTGTGGGCAGATGTGTTGGCAGGGAGACGGAGGTCTGAGGTGGGGAGGAAGGGCACCTAGTCCCACCTTGTGCTTTGTCCCTTGGACCCAAGCGAGGAGCACGGAGCATGGTCTGCTGCTTCCCAAGGTTTCGAGCCCTGGATGCGGTGCTGTGCACTCAAGGGGCTGTGCATGAGGGAGTGCAGATGCACAGCGTCCTTCTGAAATGCTTAGAGTCTGCAGAGCCCTCTGCACAGCGGCTCCCGTCCTGTCCCTTCCCTTGGCACCTCTGAAATGCAGCAAACAGCCTCTCTGATGCTGCAGCTTCCTTTGCAATAATACTGTTCAACGCAGTCCTGCGAGGGGACGGAGGTGAGCTGTGACCATGTCTCAGAAGTGAAAAATCCCGGCGGGTTCTCCAAGGAGCTTGTTAGTGTGTCTACAAGGTCTCACATTCCAGCAACTCATCTCAAACATTCCTAGGATTAGCTAATTTAGTCTGGTTTTGGACAGACACCCTCTTCCAAAGACGCTTTCCTTGCTGTCCCCTCCCTGAGCTTCCCGTGCCCACTGCTCACCCTGCAAGGAGCTGGAGGAAAAACCCTCCTGGCTGCGCTGGGACCTCTCCTGGGAACGGGGGACCAGGCTCTGCTGGTGCTGTACCCAGAGAAGCTCTTGCCAAAGGGGAAAGAGCCATCCTAGGACAGGAAAAGGGAACGTGGCAGTGGGAAGGGGAGTTATCTGAGTAGCAATTTCGACATTACTAATAACCCTCCTCATCCAAAACCCTGGAGACCCTTTCAGAAGCCTGAAATGTTGCTAAACAAGCAATGCACTGGGGCTGTCTGCAGGGGGATCGCTGGGGGAGGATGGCTTCTGCTGCCAGGCTGTGTTGGAGCGCTTCTCGCTGCCCCAGCAAGAAGTCCTCCTTTGGCAATGGTCACACAGATGCTGCCCCGCCGCGGGGCTCCTGGGGCTGATCAAATACCGAGCGTTAGCAGTGCTGCCTGGGATTTCATAAAGGCTTCTTTTTGCTGCTGAACTCTCTAATTATTCTTGTTTGAGCAAGGAGGGAGGCGGCTTTGTCTGACAGCCTCCCTTCTCCCCCGGCCGCTGGGAGGGCTGCCCCTCCTCAGGCACCAGCCGCCTGGTGCTGGAGGTGCCAGACCCCCCGGTAGCTGGAGGTGTATCCATGTTGCTATGTGATACGGCCGCTCTCGCCGCTCCGCAGGCAAAACACGGCATAACTAGGGCAATGTTTTCCCTCAACCTCATCAAGCACGCCCTGCTAATCTAGGTAAGTCACCCCACAGCCCTCACGGTGATTAAGCTGGGTGTAATGAACTCTATAAATCCTGGGTGTCCCAGCAATTCCTCCTGCTCTTCCTGGTGAGGGGATGTCTAACAGACTTGTCATCGGGAGGCTCCCAGGGCTCGTGTTGCGAGGAAAAACAACCCAGACTTGGCAGCTGGCTTTGCTGTTTTGGGGTCTCTGCACAGACAGGGAACGAGCCCACGTCCCGGCTCGTATGTCTTCGCTCCAAATAACCGCGCTGGGACGCCCAGGGCTCCGCGCTCAGCCGCCAGGCGAAGCTGCGAGGCGGCGTTTTCGGCGTGGCTGTCACCTCGCCTGCTGAAGCCTGGGGGAGACCCAGCCCCGCCGTGGGCAGAGGTGGAGCTGGGGGGTCCGTGCCGAGCTCGCTGTGCTCCAGCACATGAAGGAAGCCGGGACCGGGCCCTGCACGGAGGGACTTTGCTCCATGCAGGATCCATGGGGCTCGGTCCACGTGGCGGTTGCAGCCTGTCTGGGCTGCGCTGTGCCTGGCGGGTTTGGGAAGGGCGTGCAGGCGGTTATCTAACAGCCGGGGTGTGTCTGGCACAACCCCAGCCCAAGGGCACCCTGTTTCTCCCGCCGCCGCCCAGGAGGCACCCTGCAGCCCTCTAAACCCTTGCACCCTACCTCCTGCCTCAGCTTTCTGCGGCCCCACACGGGGGCTGCAGCTCTGGTCCCAGTCCCGACACCTCGCGCCCGGCTCCTTTTCATGGCAGGGGGCTTCGTGGTTTCATGGCAGGAGGCTCCCTGCCAAGCTGGGCTGGAGGTGGCGGGGAGGACTGGGCGTCACTGGGCTGAACTGCAGCCCCTGCCTCGCCACGTCGTGTCTCTTGGTGCAACAGGCAGCTGCCTCACCAGGAGCCTTTATAACGTGGCTGTCTGCACCTAAAATCTGCGATTTGTGCCCTTCACGTTGGGGGGGAATTCTGTTCCGGAAGCAGAAACTCTGTAAATTCCAGCCTAGGTGTGTTTGTGGCCGGTTTATTTCCATTTCTTCTTGTGCTAGCCTGGTCTTAGCTTCAGCAGCAGCGCTCCCTCCCCCAGTGCTGCTGTACAGCCAGTAAACCCTCCCAGCCCCAGTCAAGCCAGCCAGCCAAGCCCCGTAAGGCATGTCTGCGGCGCCTGGGTCACCCCTGTCGCAGAGCTTGCCCTCCTGCTGCTGGAGTGGAGGGCACCGCGCTGCCTGGCACGGCACAGATGTGTCATCAGCTTCGCTGAGCGATACGGGCGCCCTGCCTGCGCTCCCAGCCCTCGTGCTCCAGCCCAGCTCCTCTTCCCTGCCCGGGGGGGGGCGCAGCCGGACGCTGCCCAGCCTTCGCCAGGGCTGTGCGGGAGGGCACTGCTATTCCTGAGTGCTCTCGGAAAGTCGTGACGTCTACAGGCAGCGTTTGTCTTTCTCATGGCTGCGCCGCGCTGGTGGCTAGCAGCCGCCTTGTGATCAACCTTCGCCTGAGCCCTTCTCCCCCTTCGCTCCCCCGAGCAGAAGAGCCTGCAGCTGAGGCTCGACATTCTTGTGAGGAGCCTGGGAGACCTCTCACTTTAATCCAGAGACAGAAGGGAGGAGAAATGAGGTTTGGAGGCTATTTCTGGCAGCATCGAGCACAAGAAAGATCAAAAACTCAGGGCAGGAGTACAAGAGAGGAGGGAAGCTGTTGCGTGCATGCTCCTGGAACCCCCTGACAGCCCTGGTTCATGCACACTGCACGTTATTTCTGTACCTACTTAAATTAAAACCAGCCTTGTCTTGTGGACACTGACTGGAGCCAGGCAGTTCTTCTCCCCAGGGGAGAATCCAATTTTCACTCCATCTAGCTTGTGTTTTTGACCTGGAATGACTCTTCTTTTTATATTTAACAAACCCTCCCTCCAAGCCTCGTACCGTGCCGCCCTTCTCGCGGCGCTGCCTGCAGCATCACGGCACACACGCGCTGCAAGGCAGGAGACCCGGAGCGGGCAGAGCGCTTACCTGTGATCCGACTGCCTGCACGGCACAGCCGCGCTGGCGGCGCTGGCGCAGACCTGGCTTGCAGAGCACAGCCCCCAGTACCCGGAGGCGCAGCCGGACCTGCGTGCCCATGGTACTGGTGGGTTAGTTACACCCCAGAGATGCTGCGGGCCTGTCTAAATGGCAGCTAAAGGCACAACGGCTGCCTGCCAGAGCTGCTTTCCATTCTGCAGCACAGGTCTCGGTGCAGGAAACGTCCTTGCTCCTGAACCTTTCTTACAGACCAATCTACCAACCTGTAAATATTCTCTATCAGAGGCTCAGCGGACACAGTGGACTCCGCGCTGGGATGAGGTTGAAGGGGTTTGAAGTGTTTATACACTTCTGCAGGCCTTAAAAACCTCTCCGAGCTCTTTTGAGCGCGTTAACTGGCGTGACTCACCATCCAGAGCTGCGCAGAGCGCCTTACGCTGTGAGCAGCGGCAGTATTTTCCCTAATCTTCACGAGTTGTGCTATTCTGGGTGTCTCTGTCCCCAGCAAGAGGAGAGGTTTCTTCAGGGTTATATAACGCCAGGGCAAAGCCAGCCGGTTTCGAGCCACCTCCGTAACAGCTCTCAACAGCAATTAGTCACCGCTTACCAGACATGATGTACCTCGCTAGCCCAGCGTTCCTGCCCTCGCCCACGGGGAGGCAGGGACTGGCTGCCTGCGAGCAACGTGTCTCTTAATCCTGTGACTCCACAGTTAATCAGTCCGAGATAGGCGAGTCAGTAAGTCGGTCATTCAAGACCGATGCGGGAAACGACAAATGTTTTAATAAGCGTAGCCGCTGTTGTGTGTATCGCGCGCCAGCTCCGCGGAGGCTGTGGAGGAGGGAGCCCTGGGCTGTGGGATTAACTCCTGTCGGGCAGCCTTTGGACATCCCGTGGTCCCCACTGGTGCTGCCCTCCCCGAGGGCCGGAGAGGACGGGCACGTTCCCGCGCAGCCAGTGCAGTACAGGCACGGGGAATGTGCTTGGCTTTGATGTCCCCAAGCGCCGAGACCTTGGGTTTTGGCTGCCACGGTGCATACAGAGGGGGATAGGCTGATTTTCCTCATCCTGAGGCAAGGGAGTGAGGTTTCCTCAGTGTGTTTGGGAGCAGCGAGACCTGCTGAGTGGCAGCTCCCGATGTGCCGATGTGCTGATGAGTGCGAGGGAGAGCGGCGGCCAGCGGGGACCCCACTTGTTTGCTGACGCTGTTGGACAACTTCCCCACCTCCAAACGGTGTCCTGAGACCTTACGCCCCGAACCCCCCCAGGGAGGCCTACCTTCTGCTCTGGGTTGTTTTCTTTTTAACGGCAAATTAAAAAAATACCTTCTATCTAAAGCAAAGCCAGAGAGTATTCAAGATTTAACAGCAATCAGATTCCTAGAGCAGCGCCTGGAGCGAGAAAGCAGCCACATACACAGGCTCCCAGAGCTCAGCTCACGTTGTACCAGCAAAATAAACCCTCAGATTAAACGTACGCCCACTCGCAGAACATTGCTCTGGCAGGCTGCGCCGTCTCTCTGGCCCGCTGCAAGTCTGCCCTGCGGGGCTCGGGGCTCGCTGCCTACTGTTGCCTCTCCGGAGGGTCAGGGTCCCATGCAAAGGTTGTTAGAGTGATACAGCATTTCATTCTTAACCAAGAAAAGAAGCGCTGCGATAAAGCAGCACGTAAGTTTTGAGCCTCTGAATCCTGAAAAGCTGTTGCAAACTCCTCCTCGCACTTGCCCAGATGCACTGTGGCACCAGGAGCAGAGGCTGGAGGGGGGTGGAAAAGCGATACAGGATGACTTGTTTTCTTATGAGCTGAATTCCAGCTTTGCACTCCAAATCCCCGTTTTTATAGACTTTTCCGCTGAGGTCTGCTCCTGCCCTGGGCATGCCTGTGTAACCGCTCCTCTCTCTGCATTCCTCAGATTCTTCTTCCGCTTGAGACGCTGGATTGAAGAAGAGGTCTGAGGTCCTGGTGGAGAAAGGGAGGCAAGGAGGAGGAGGAGGCTTTCCTTGGACTCTAAGCCATCAAACCAGAAAACCAAGCCATGTCACAGGTCATACAAAACCACGTGTTGCGTGTTGGACAGACTGTGTGTGTTTCCTCGCAGGAGGAAAGCAAGAGCTTGCACCCGGCGGGGTATACGGGCTGCTCCGTGCTGCCGATGAAATACGCTTGCTACTCAACGGAGGGCTGGGCTGACCCACCCATGATGGTGCACGCCAATGCACGCCTGCTTCCCAGCGGAGGGCTGTACAGAGCCCACCCCGTGTTTGAGCATGTGGCTGCTCACATGCAGGGGAAGGGGCAGCAGGAGAACCTCTCTTTGGAGAGACCCACTGCCCCGTATCAGTCAAAGAAGGAGGAGGACACCAGCACGGATCCTGAGGCTCACGTGGTGTCTCCTACCTTGGACATATCAATAGAGAATCTCAACCAGCTGATCCTAGAAATTGATCCGACCTTTCAGCCGCTCACATACAAGCCGGTGAAGGATGCAGTCCAACCTGCTTCTCAGGGTGATGCTGCTGCCACCAAGAAACAAGATCCGGAGGCAATAGGTGAGGCAAAAGGTTCTGGTCATGCGGTGGAGCCAGCGCAGCTCAGATCTAGTGAAAACCATCTGCAAGAGGCAGAGCGAAAGTCCAGGGCAGAGAGGTTGGGCACACACCAGGTCCAGTGCTCCCGTGAAGGTCTGGAAACGGGCATCAGTGGCGTCCCCCGCCATCCCCAGTGGGGTCAGCGTGGGATGCCGTCTGCTGACGTCAGGGCTTCATATAAAGGAGCAGGAGGACAGACTGTGTGCCCAGGCTCTCTGCCTAACTCGTGTGCTGAGGTGGCCCCGGTCTGACCACTTTTGAAATGTCTCGTGTCCACCTAGCTCAACAGGATCCAAAAGAAAACAGGGAGAACAGGCTTAATTCAACCTGATGTTTGTTTCCCTGGTTTTGGAGAAAATATTTCTCATTAGAAATGGGACCTGTAGCGCTCAGAAAAGGCCCAGTCCAAGTTATTACCAGCAATGACTGGGACCAGGCACTGACCTCTGGATGCAGCGTCTGGAGCATGCCCCCCCTTGCAGCAGAGCCCCAGTTCTACCAAAGGCCAGTGGAGCCTTTCCCAGGGTCATACTTGACCTGTGGAAGCACAAGGATTTGAAGCCAGATTTCCAAAGCCCTGGGCTAAGGTACCGATCGTTACACAACCATCCCGTTTAAATGTTCCCAGTCCTTTTGCCAGGGAAATTCTTCCAGGGCTTGCGCACTCCTCCAGCAGCATACCTGGCATACAGCAGGCAGAACCTCAGCACCACATACCAGCCCCCTCTTTCCGCTCTCAAGCCTGGGTGCCTTACGTGAACCCTTTTGCAACACTTCTGTCGTCCCTGCAGTCCCCAGCTGCGCTCTGTGTGCTGCTTCGGATCCAAGCGCTCCTGCCTGTGGCTCTGCAGCGTGTTAGCTGCTCAACACGCTGCGCACGGGGCGTTGCACGCTGCTGCAAGTGTGCTGGTGCACCAGAGGACAGATCTTAACGTGTTGAGGTGCCTGAAGATACAGTCTCATTGCTTCTGAAAAGCCTTATGTTGCCTGTCTGTGTCTTTAGACACCAAAATACCTTGAAAATCCGACCCTCTTTGCAGAGCAAGGTCAAACAAGAGGATGTTAAAGGCATGAAAAAGATTGCTCTCCCTGCAACCTCCTGCAAACATCTGTGTGATGAAGGCGGAGTTGGAGGACAAGGGCACTGAGCTGCAGCCCTGGAGGTGTGAGGGTCCCGGTGCTCCAACGGGGAAGCAGCTAAGCCAGAGTCAGGGAGTGCAGGGGCCGGAGCGGTGCGAGCACACCGCAGGGCAATTCTGGCGCAGAAGGTATCCCTGCTTCCCGCTGGGGTGGAAAGGGGTGGCCTTGCAGATAAAGTACCATGACAAAGTGCAAGTTCAGCTCTTGGCTCCTCAGACTAGTGTTTGGAGGCAGTTAGATGCTTCTCCTTCAGGCATCACTCGAGGGCTGGAGTCCCGAGCAGCTCAGCAGGTAGCGTGCTAGTGGTTTTGAAAATCTGGCTCCAAGTGTGGGACCGAACATCTGGAAATCTGGCCCTGAATTCAGTGGGAAAAGCCTCACTTCAGCTTTCATTTTCTTTAACAGCTCCTCTTTTTTCTCATGCAGACTTCCTACTGCCGCACAGCATCCCTGCTCACCCACCTCCTCCTGCCGCAGCCGTGCGACCTGTGTGTGTGCCGCTGCTCCCCTCTCCTGGCAGCTGGCCCCGTGGAAACGCTCCCGCTAGGTTCCTGCCTCCCTGTCCTCCCCTCGGCCCCGCAGGGCTGCACAGGGCCCCACCGCGCTCTCTGAATAATTTCCACACCCCTCCGTTCCACCCAAGGTCCCTGCAAGCACACGCAGTGGATGGAGAGCTGGCAGGAGGCTGATGGTGCCCAGATGCCACGAGAGGGGCTTGTTCTTGCCTAGTGGCAAAGAGGAGGAGGGCTTTGAACGGAGCAGATGCTGTGGCAATAGGAGACACGTTCATGATCCCGCTGGTACTTGTTCCTGGAGGAGAGGAGAGCGTCTCAGCTTGCGTGACAGCTGGGCTCCATGTCTGCAGCGCTTTGGCCGCTCCTTCATGCTGAAAAACTTGGCAAAGTCTTGAGCAAATATTTGAGGTTTAACCACACCTGATAAGCAGGAGCAAAGGCAGAGAAGTAGGAGGCAAAGGACATCGTTAGCCCAGGGTGCAGATGCTTTTCAGTTATTTCTTTAAAGGACAATTAAAATCCCCATTTCTTTTCCCCCTTTGAGGGAGACATTGACAGAAAGCCTCCGGCCAAGAGCTTGCTGTAAGGGTTTGCACGCTGATACCAGAACCACGTGGCTCCGGAGCCTGCCTCAGGACGGGCTTTGGAGGAGCTGCTGCTGGCTGATAGTGGCAGTAAGGGTGTGGAGGGGGAAGGCTGCGGTTCTGGCTCCCTCCCGTGCGTGGTCCAGCTGCGTCCCCACTGGGGACCAGCCCTTCTGGCTTACCCGGCGCCTCCTCGGCGGCTCTCGCTGGCCGTGCTGATCCAATCCAGTCCCAGGATCAGCACAGAGAAGGGGCTCAGAGAGTAACTTTTGTACAGACTTGTGCTTTTCCTGCTCATCAAGCTTAATGCCCCAGAGGTCTGGTTGTTCTTGCAGTAAACAGGGTCTGCAGTGCTTGGCAGTGGAGTCGGCTGCTCCGCGCCAGCCAGCTCCCATCACCAGCAGGTCCCAGGGCAGGAACAAGGAACATCAACTGCCAGGGAGCTCAGGGCTGCTAGGAGCAGTGTTTCGTTGCTGCAGCAAAAAAAAAGGTTTTCCTGTCTCCAAGAAACACCTTTAAGAAGGGGAACTTTCCTGAACTCCATGGCAGGGCAAGAACCAGGAGTTGAAAACAAAGCTGGGCACGTTCAGACTAGAAAGAAGCTCACGCTTCTAGCAGTGGAGGTGATTAACCACTGGAACAGCTTCCCTGGGTAGGTGATGAATTCGCTATCGCTGCAAGCGCTTAAATCAAGTCTGAGTGTCTCTTGCTAAAAGGCGTCTTCTAGCTCAGCCAGAAATTACGGCCCTATTCAAGGAACCCAGTGACTGACATGCATTGGGCACCTGGAGCCAGGCACCCCCTCATCCTGGCCGTGAGGTTTCACTGAAGGTCTTGGAGCAAGTGATACTTCATGAGATGTGTTACCATGCCTGGTGGCCAGGTGACGTCCTCCCTGCTCCTCCACCCAGCCAGCTCAGAGGGTGTGCAGGACCACGCGCCTGCTGCCCTGGGCTCCCTCCGAGCCTGATGTCATCCCTGGGGGGAGCAGCCAGATGTTTTTCTCTTGAGTCAGGTACAAACAAAGCAGCTGCTGGAGGAAACACCCACCTCTCGCTGCAGGTCTCGGCGTGCACCGGCTGTGCAATGCTGGCGAGGAGGGTCTGTGCAGTCAGACCTGACCGCGTGTAACCCCTCTTGCCTGGGAGCCCACACGCACTTGGGTGGGTCACTGTGTCTTGGTGTCCGTCAAGAAATCAGCCCTCACAGGGTATTAAAGGCCAGTGTTGGGCCATGGGGGTCTCTCTGCCGAGTCCAGGGGTCCTCCTCTGGGTGCAGCAGCCCTGCAGGGCATGCAAACCTGAGCCAAAATTAATAGCAAGAAGAACAGAGATGGATGTTCCCCACGGAGCGTAGCTAAGGAGCCTGACTCAAAGACTGAACCGGTAACCATCCCCTCTTTCCCCCTCCAGACATTAAATACATAGAGATGACGCCACACAGAGCCAAGTGTACGGAGCTGCTGCAGGGCACCCCCAGCCCTTCGGGCACGCCGTTCTCGAGGTCCCCCCAGGGCAACGGCTTCCTGCCCCAAAACGGGGGAGTCAGAGGCAACTACAGCACCAATGACAGCGTGGTTTTCTTGAGCCCACCCAGACCTGCGAGCCCCCGGTCAGCCGCCCCAAGCTGTGCTGCCTCGCCGACCTGCAGCATCACTGTCCCCCGGCAGTGCACGGCTGGCCAGACGGACAGCATCTCCTACGGCCCCGGGGCTCTCGGCTGCGACAATCTGCTGAAGCCCATGCATGTGGTGAGGGCCCAGCAGAGGAGCAGCTGGGTCTCCCTGCTCTCCACAAGCCCTGGCTCGGACACCAGTTACATCCTTGGAAGGTAAATGCCACCCTATGTCCAGTCTTGGTATCATGATGGGGATGGAGGGGGCACAGGGCCGTTACCCCCAGTCCCGCTGTCCAAAACCTCCCTCCTCGGGCTGGGAATGGAAGTCTGGCAGGGCTGGCAGGTTTCTGGGGTGGGCTGTGCATCGCATCCCGGCTAAACGACCCCGCTGATCCTCCTCCTGCTCTCTGTCTCCATCTTGCAGCAGCACCCACTCGCTCCACGACGACTCAGACGCTCACTCCGCTGCCTGCCGCTCCGCTGACTGCCCATCCCCTGCCAGCTCCCTGGGCAGCCCCTGCCCGCCTTCCCCGAGCCTTGCGTCTCACCCTGGAGAAGCTTTTGGCCTGCATCCCCACCAGCCCAGGACAGCCTGCTCCACCAAAACCAACACCTCCCCATCCCAGAAGGGACAAGCCAGCAGCTGCCCGCCCTCCATCCTCAACTCTGCAGCTGACATCCCGGTGCTGCTGGTGAACGGGTGCCTGGAACAAGGAGATGCATCTTCCAGGCTGGCCAAAGCCCCCCCAGCCTCTGTCAAGCAGAGCCCCCCTCCCAGCTGCAGCCTGGCCTCGAGGCTCGGGGGCCTGAACAACGCACTGTCGGCACCAGCGCTCTCATGCGTTTCGGACAGTAAGTCACCTCCCTGCCATAGCGCAGCTCTGGGGGGGAAGGAGCTGTAGAGCCCAACAGCTGCCGGGAAAGGAGGGGCGGACACTGGTTTCTACTCTACCTTATCTGCGGGTTATAGTCATGAAGGACAGGAGGTCCCTGCTGGAGTTGGAGATCCTTGCTTGTGTCTCCACAGGGTTGCAGGGCTCCACAATGGTCCCCAGCTCTTTGCTGATGACCCAGCAGTAGCCATGGTGTTTTGCCCACCAGGGTTTCTTCTCAGCAGGCAGAAACACTCTGGTCCCCTCAAGGAGGTGCAGAAACATGTATTTATAGCACCTGAGCATGAGGACAATAATTCTGTTATTTCTTACTTGCCTGTGGGCCCAGAACTGGTGGGGAGGAGGGGATAGGGTTCCAGTTTGCTCTGGAGGACATCTAAAGATACCAGCATTAATCAGGTCCCTCATTCAAGGGTACACACTAGGGCTATTGTTCTTTGGAGGAGATTAGCAGAGGCAGCTCTCCAGGCAGAGGGGTTTAATTGGGATTCTCATGGGAAAAGCAGGAGAGCTTTGCAGGTCAGATCCTCAGCTGGTGTAAATCCCCCTGGTCCAGCAGGGTTGGGCAGACTGGCACTGCTGGGGGACCCCATGTGCTGCCTTTCTGTGCTCCATCGCAGCCTGCCAAGAGAGATAATCACGTGGAGAATTAATTATTCTTAGGAACAGGGAGGAAGCTCTGATCGAAAGGATTGGGAAAAAAAACTTCAATCGTGGCCAGCTTGAAAGAGAAATATCTTTGCTAGGGCTCTGTCCTGCTCAGCCAGGTCTGCTGTGAAGGTCTTTCAGGTCTCTTGCTGGCCCTGATGCCGTAAGGTCTCTTGCAGGTCCCCTCAGGGCTGAGCAGCCAACCATGAAGTTTGTGATGGACACATCGAAATACTGGTTCAAGCCGAGCATAACCAGGGACCAAGGTAAGGCAGACGCGCTCTGCAGGACCGCAGGCTGGGATTTGCTGCCCTGCAGCACCTCAGTCCAGCTCTCGCCTGTGCTGAGGTCCTGCGGGGACACAACGACGGCAACTCAGTGTACTGGGGGCTGACACGGGTGGAGGGACCCACTCACAGGTCTGGGGGGAAGGGTCAGAAGCCTCTGTCACCCTCAAGTCCAGCAAAGCTTCTGCCGCCTCTGGCTGTGCCGGTGCTCGGTATGGCCCGGGCAGTGGGTGACTCCATCCTGGGGACCCCTGGGACTGAGCCAGGGCCCCTCAGCCTGCAGGGACACTGTGATCGGTACCCGCACAGGGGACGTGCGTGTCCTCAGCAAACGCTCCTGAGTATTTCTCGCTGCTGCCAAGGAGCGACTCCCCGCGAGAGCATCGGCCGGAGGTGAAACGCGGAGCGGGGAGGTTCCACCTGTTTTGCTTGGCTGAGCCCCCGCCTGTGCTTTGACAGCAATCCAGCTGCTGAAGGACAAGGAGCCAGGCACGTTCCTTGTGCGGGACAGCACGTCCTACCGGGGGTCTTTCGGACTGGCGATGAAGGTTCCCGTCTCTCCATCCGGCAGCCAGACAGGTACAGGGGCTCGCTCGGAAAGGTGGGGTTTGCTGCAGGGCTTTAACTGAAACCAGTCAAACTAACGCAAAGCGAGAAGCCGCGGGACTCTGGGTGTGCGGCTGCTGCTGCCCATCCCTGCGCGGGCAGGACAGACCGGTGGGTGCCCTGGGACAGGCCCCGGGGTGAGCAGGGGAGGGCACAGCAGAACAGCAGCGGTTGTGCCGGTGCTGATGCTGCCTTCAATCCTGCTTTCAGGCGGTGACAGCAGTGACCTCATCCGGCACTTCCTCATCGAGTCCTCTGCCAAAGGGGTGCACTTGAAAGGAGCCAGCGAGGAGCTGTATTTCGGTAAGGACGGTGCCATCGCCCGCAGCAGCCCGCAGCCCGCAGCGAGGGTGCTGCACGCCCGCTGGGTGGGGGCCCTCCACCCCGGCTCCTGCCTGCTCTCCTCTGCCAGGGAGACTGTGGTGGTAATCCCCAAGCCAGGAACATTGGGTGGGGGTTGCAAACCCCACCTCTGTTGCTGTGAGGCCCCAAATAGTCCAGCTTAGCCCCCCCGCCTCCCGAGGTCCCTAGAACACCACTGCGTGGGTGGGTGGGAGATTTCAGGCACTGGGCCCCCCCAACGTGTGGTTCTGTGTCGCAGGGAGCCTCTCTGCCTTCGTGTATCAGCATGCCATCACCCCGCTGGCGCTGCCCTGCAAGCTGAGCATCCCCACCCGAGGTAGGTGTCAGAGGTAGGAGAGAAGCTCCAAGCTGGGCTGGGGACATGGGGATGGCCCTGCAGTGGGGAGGGGGCTGAACCACCCAGGTCCCCCACAACGGGGCTGATTGCCCTGGGTGAAGGTGGAGCAGGGACCTGCAAGACACGGGTCGAGTACGAGATGGTGGTGACTTGCTTCTGCTGGGGATGGAGGGCGGTCAGGAAAGCAGCGGGGAGCAGGGATCACTGAGGGTGGGCAAGGACGGGAGGAGTGGGGAGGTCAGAGATGAAAGGAGCCAGGAGAAGGAGATGGAGGACAATTAAATTAATTACTGCTCTAAATCCCCACAATTTAAGCAGTCCTGGGCCTTTGAGTCTCTTGTGAGATAAGGAGTTTCACCCAATGCAACGTGGTGACCCGTGACCATCAGTGCTCCTGTCTGTTGCTTCTGCAGATCTTGCCGACGGAGAAGACAGCCCCGACTTCAGTCCTGAATGCCCACTGTCCCTGCTGAAGAAAACTGCTGGTGAGGAAAGGAGCAGGCTGCTGTCCCAGGGGACAGTCGAGTTTCCGATAGCTGGAGCTCTGGGCGTGCGCCCGTGCTTTGGGCTTAGTCCTTACGTATCAACCACAGGGGTCTATTTTTTTACACCGCCTGTTCTGACACCACTCACAGCAGAAGCTGAAAAGCCGGCGCAGAACAGCAGGTCACACCAGGGCTTCTGCGGGTGCCAGGGCCATGTCCCCCTCCTGACTTTATCACCAGGTTGGAGACACCCGCGGGTTTTCTTCACATCATGTTCCTGCAAGGGAACCTAATATTTTTAAAGGCAGGAGACTTTTGGTCCTCGTGATAATGAAGTTTGAAAAGTCAGTTCTTGAGGTCCCAAGGCTGATAAAAGACCCACAACTCCCACAATTTTAAATGGCACCTGATTTTTAAGCCCTTTTCCTGTTTGGCCTCAACCAGGGTTGATACCCTGATGGGCACTGAACTTCTGGAGTCTCTAGGAGAGAGATGGGGCAGTTGGGGGCCGGTTAAATCGCTGAGGGACCTGACGGGGGACGCACAGGAACTGCACGGCAGGATGAGGAAGGGTCTTTGCGTCTCTCCTGCACCGGGTGCCCGTAGCCTGGGTGCAGCGGTGCGTGGGCTGCAGGTGAGAGCAGAGAGCGAGGGGCAGGACACCGCGCAGACGGGTCACGGCACAGCCAGGGGAGTCGGGAACCGCTTTGTTTTGCTGGAAACTCTGAAAAATAAGTTGGCAAGCTGAAAAGTTTAGCTTGACCCAGAGCAGCCCTTTAAACAGCTCAATCAGCCTGAAATGTCATGTTTTAGGTTGGCCTTCAGCCGTTCGTTGGCTTGGGATAGTTCTGCTTTTCATTAAAGGAAATATGTCATAAACAGAAAAAAAAAATCCAAATGTGACATTTAGAAACCGGAAATTAAATACTTTGACTTTTAAAACAATTAGTACAAAGAATTAAAGTAAACCAAAATAAATTTGTGAAGAATTTCTGAGTCACCAGATCTTTCATTTTCATCAGAGCAAATCTGGCCCACATACATGTGTCCGGTTCCACAGGATGATGCCTGGGAGCCGGCCCTGGACCTGGCACCGCCGCGCTTGGCGCTGCATGGGCTCAGCACCGCGAGACGCCGGCGCAATGCCGACCCCGTGCTGAGCCACGCTCTGTTCTGTCCCTGCAGTGTGCAACGTCTTGTACCTCAACTCGGTGAACATGGAGACCCTCACGGGAGCCCCGGCCATCCAGAAAGCCATCTCCTCCACCTTCGAGCTGGAGACGCTGCCCACACCCACCCTCGTGCACTTCAGAGTGAGCGAGCAGGGAGTCACGCTGACGGACATCCAGAGGAAGTAAGAGCTGCCTGGGGAGGGTCAGGACGGGGCTGCTGCGCTGCTGCCGCAGCCAAGGGCTCGCCGGCGGCGAGGTGCAGGGCAGAGTTAAATAGCTCACGGAAACGCAGCTCGCCCAGCTCCCTTCTCGTCTCTCAGCCCGCCAACGTGCACGTCAGGGAAAACTGGCCTGCTGGGCCAAATCCGTGTTGCAATCCAGGGATGGAGCTGATCCCTCCCGTTCACAGCGCAGGGCACGACGCCGCTTTACATGAAAGCTAGCGGCAGCATCTCCGCAGCGGGAAGCAGGAGCCGGCCGAACCCAAGAGCTGCCCACGCTTTGCCAGCTCCAGCTCAGCAGCCGGC
>VWZZ01001569.1:27225-43095 GCA_013399095.1 Psophia crepitans
GGCGCGGGCACTTTCCTCCTCTAACGCCACGCTCTCCTCCTCCCCCCCGCAGGGTGTTTTTCAGGCGACATTACCCCCTGGCTGCCATCAGGTTTTGCGGGATGGATCCTGAGAACAGAAAGTGAGTTACCGGCCGCTCTGCGGGCTGGGGGTGTCTGTGCCGGTCGGAGCGATGCTCGCTTCCCCGCGGTTCCCCGGGCGGCTCCGCTGCTCCCCTCCCAAGAACCCCAAATCCCAACCACCGGCTGTGCAGCCCCTGCCCTGGGCTTAAAGCGCTGGGGTTTAGCTAAATATAAACCTTGGCTTTGCAGCTGATGGAATGAGTTAAATATCACTCTTCTGAGCAAACCCAATTCTCTTCTTCCCTCAGGTGGCAGAAGTACTGCAAGTCCTCGAGGTAAGACCTGCACAGGGACCTCCCGCAGCCAAAGCCGGTGGGAACCTGGGGGGGGGAAATGCTGCTTTGCCCCCGCCGCGCCTCTCCAGCGGGTGCATTGCAAAGCTTTGCAGAGCAACAAAGGATCAGAGCTTAAAAACGAAGAGGGGACGTGGTGAAGGTTAACGCGGTGGCAGGACGAGATGTGGGACAGATGGGTGAAGCTTTATGGGGGGGTTTTGTGGTGTAGGTTTGGACCGGAGGCTTGGCTAAGCCCAGCTCTCCGCATCCCCTCGTGTACAAAGCCCCCATCCAGGTCTGTCAGCCTTCCCAGGGACTCGCTCGCTCTGAGCTCAGGAAGTGAGTTTATATCTGGCTCTACCTTGCGTTGAAGAAACTTTTCACAGCCGAGGAAGCCTTGCCAGAAACACTTCTCCCGGCTGTTTTACTTCCAAGTAAACGTGATTGGGGAGCAGGCCAAGGTGGAATTGCTGGAACTGGGATTTGCTTTGTGGCCAGGGCTAGTTTAAGTGTATTCCTTTGGGTTCCTGGATGCAAACTACATAAGGCGCTCTCTCCTTTTGCAAAGGATCTTTGGGTTCGTGGCCAAAAACCAGACAGATTCGGAGAACCTCTGTCACCTGTTTGCAGAGTACGACACTGTGCAGCCAGCGTCGCTTGTCATCGACCTTCTCTGCAAGCTCCTGCCGGGCCCGTAGAGGACAGAACCCCCAGGACAGCTCAGGGCTGGCAGCTGCCTACACGCTGCCGAGCTTCTGCTGCTCACCTTTTCCTGCTTCTGGGTTGCATTTTGGCAGCCAGTTTGTATTTATGTTTTTTTGTTACGTACATCTCAGTTAAAGATTTTTATGCTCTGGCAGGATGAGATGCAGACCCTCCGTGGGGCACCGCGTGGCAGCGCTCGCCGCAGCGGCCAGTATGGGATGAAGGCTCCCGGGGAGCTGTGCCGCGCTGGGAGCGGAGCTGCGGGATGGGAGCTGTGCTTACCGTAGGGACACGCCACCTCCCACCGCTCGCTTTTCTCCGGAGGACTGAAATGCTCCGGCTGAGATTCCTACCGGCAGCGGGGGGGGTGCCTGGCTTGGGATGCCCAAGCCGAGGCATGTTCTATGGAGCTGAGCTCGAACTTTGGGGACTCGGCCCTAACACCCCCCCAGTGTTGCTGGTGAGGGCAGGGAGGGGGACTCACCTCCCTGACGCTAGACCAGCATTGGGAGGCAGTTTTGCAAATCAAAGCGTATAAAATCGCTAGGCTCTGCTGAAAAACCCTGCTTCCTTCAAAGAGCCAGAAGCATCCAAAGGCAGCTTATTTTTGCCCGGTGCTGGTAAATTCTCCTGCCCTTTTTTGCAAAGCGGGGCTGCAGGCTAGCTCAACCTCCAGGCATCGCGGCAAGCTGAGAAATAAATGTTGACATTTTCATGACAGTAAAACATTGGGGTTTTGTTGGAAATGATTTGCATGAATTTGGGCCAGATCCTCAGATGACGTAAATTGGCGCAGCCTCGTGGAAATCAGTGCTGTCGTGATTTACACCAGCTGAAGATTCAGCTCTCGCTGTAACCTCAGAGTGGGGTAGAGCAGCTCGGAGCCCACCACACGGCCGTGTCCCGCAGCGCTCGCTTACCTGGTGCCTCCACATTGTTTTAATTTTGGACCCTGTGCTAACAAACCCTGCTTAGGGGTATTTTCAGTCAGGCAGCGGATCATTTATCTCACCACAAACACCGCAGAGATGTTAGCAACTGAAATGCATTACTCTGCTCGCTTGAACTGCCAGGCGTACGCATGTCTTGCACATAAAGGAAAACTCGCTTTCCTCCAGCAAGGGCTGCGAAACGGGATCCAGCTGCAACAGCTCTTTGGCAACGATAAAACCAGATACTGGAGTTACTGCGGGGGGCGGGGGGAGCGCCCAGCTCCGGGATGAGGAACCAAGGGCTTTGTGTGTCCCCCACCAGCCTGTCTGTCCTCAGCTCTGCTCAGCCAGATCCCAGCACCCAGCCCAGGGAATCCCAGCATCCAGCCCAGGGAATCCCAGCACCCAGCCCAGGGCCGGGCTCTGAGCCTGTGACCCCGCAGGCTNGGGGGGGGATGCGGCTCCCCAAGGTCAAGGGCAGCTCGGGGGGTTGCAGTTCAGCCTCAGCACCTCAGGCTTGTGCGGCCCCAGCCCCTGCCCGGCCCCAGCCCCGCAGGGACCCCCAGAGCCCCGTGGGGTGTGCAGGATGCGACCCGCTTGCAGTGCGGGCTGCAGCCGGCAAGGGGCCCCCGCACGACACCGTCCATCCCTGCCTGCGCCCTGCCTGCGCCNCCCAAGGTCAAGGGCAGCTCGGGGGGTTGCAGCTCAGCCTCAGCACCTCAGGCTTGTGCGGCCCCAGCCCCTGCCCAGCCCCAGCCCCGCANCTTTTCATTAACCAACACTTAATTAGCGCCGCGCCGGCTGCGGGACGCCGGCGGTGGGACCCTCGCAAACCAGCGCTGCTTTACTCCGTCACGACTATCGCGATGCTGTCCAGGCCAACAGCGATAAGCACGGTGGGAGTATGAACGCTCAAAGGCTTTGGCTCCAAATGGGGCTTTGGGGGGGTCGCGCTGCCACCCCCGAGCCCGGCCCCTGCACCATCACATCCAGCTCCCTTTCGCAGAGCTCGTTACCCACAGCCAGGAGGGTTCATCTTCTGGGCAACGGGGCGCTGCTTCCCCCCGGTGTGGGACCACTTTGGGAAGGGGAGCAGCTCCGTTGCCAAGCGCCATCTTCCACGTGTGGAATTTTTAGTTCATTGAAAGCCCTTTTCCAGTGCAGCGTCGCTGGAGCACAGACCCAGACACTGCGGGGACAGTTCAGCCAAAACCACCTGGATTCAGGAAAAAATAAACAATTCTCTGAGCTCCTCATGGCTTCCAAAGTTTGTCCCAGGCTTCCTGGAAGCGCAGCTCTTGGTTTTGGTTCCTGGGTCCGGTTCCAGCCATTTTGTAACCCAGTCCCTGTCCTGGCCGGGCTCGCAGGTTTGTTCCCGGCAGCCTCTGCCTCCAGCGGGTGATGGCCCATGTCCCCAGCCACAGCAAGACCCCGAAAGCCACCGATGCTGTGGCGTGTGGCCAGGTTGGCTCTGGTGATGGGGACACGGATCGCCCCGGTGACTACTCACCACGCATGTGGGTGCGTGGACTCGTGCGCATTTGGGTGGGTGACACACAAAGCCCTGTGTGACACACAGCATGGTGGCCACAGGGGTTTCTGCGCAGAAACGTCCTCGCCCTGCACAGGGGATGGTGGAGCCACTGGCCGTTGCAGGTGGAGAGTGTGTAGAGTTTCGCTCCCCGATGAGGCAGGGACCAGCTCACCCGGGACCCAGACCCACCACCGGCCACTGCCGGGTGTCAGCATCACCGTCTGCCTCCCCCATCCCAACACAACAGGGTCCTGCCACCGGTGCCCAGCACAGCCCTGCAGGGGGGGTCCCAGCCAGCAGCGCTTCCGGACGTATGAAGGGTGCAGGAGGGTTTGGTTTCCTCCTGTCACCAGCTTCCTGGTGACCTCCAGAAGAGGGAAGGGACCACAGCCCTCTCTCAACGGACAAGGAGGAGCAGCAGTACATGGGGGAGCCGGGGAGCCAGGGGGAGGTGGGTTCCCCGCATTTGCAGTCATCATGGGAGGGAAAAACAACCCCCCCGGACCCCACAGCACCCGCACCCGGGCTCGCAGCAGCCCAGCAGTGGCTTTGCCAGATGCACACACACGCACGTGTTTCTCCAGCCAAGACAGTTCCCAAGCCCAGACCGGTGCCCCCACAGCTGCCAGGCCTGGGGGCAGCCGGGGGGGGCCCCAAAGGAGAGCCCAGGGAGCCCCAGCCCTGGGCAGCCGTCGGCACAGGGCCAGGATGCTGGGCCAGGCTCCAGGACAGTTGGCGGCTTCCCTGGTCCGGCTGCCGATCTGCTGCACCAGCAAATTACTGCGCTTGTCTACATTGGCTGCAGACGGCCGCCTTCGGGCCCAGCTCCTCCGGGGTGTTTGCACAACCCCGAGCACCGCCGGCCACACGGCTCCAGTAACCGGAGCATCCTGCTGGCGCCAGCCTTGGACGACACCTCTGGCCTCGGTGAGTCGCAACACAAGGGACCCAGCCGTCCTCCTGCGACGTGATCCCAGGCAGCGCCACCTCCCAGCTGCCCCGGCCAGCGCGTTTGCTGCGAACACCACGAGAAAGCCAAGCTGTGGCCAGAAGCACCGGCCAGCCGAGAGGATGGTGGCCACTGACATTCCCACTCCTGGGCATCTCCTGGCTGCATCCCCTGACACCCTCCCAAAGCACTGAGCAGAGCCAGTGACGCTTGGTGCGTACCAGCACCAGCATGCGCATGCCCACGTGTCACGGCACTGCCTGGCCACCAGCACGTCGCCCTGGCACAAGCCGGTGCCTGTCCCTGTCCTCCCTTGAACTTTGAAGCCCGTCCAGCACCTCATCCCAGCCTGGCACTGCCTCCGAGCCCCAGCGCTGCCCTGTGCCGCTGTGCTGTGCCGCTGTGCAGGGCGAGCGGTGACGATCCTCACTGCCCTCGCGGTGGCACTGAGCGGAGGCTGAGCTGAGACTCACGAGGAGGCACGGTATCATTTGCTTCCCCCCCATCCCTGCCCAGCGTAGCTCTTCCAGAGGCTTTGCGGGTGCCTGGGCTTTCAGGGCTGCTGAACCCCAAACCCAGCACAGTGTCCCCCAGGATGGGGGGCACCCGTGCCCGGGTAGGGACAGTACAGCTGAGCCTGTCCCCATACCGCTGGGGTGCCGAGCCCCGGCCCCCAACCCCACGGGCTGCGGATGCTGCCGAGCTCAGGCGGGCGCTGGCCCCGCTCCCGCAGCCCAGTCCCGGGATCCACAAACCAGACGCTCTCAGCTCAGGCATTTTTTCCACTTCCAAGCCGCTGCCTCCCGCCCTGCCCTGCTCCTCCCGCCCCAGCCTCCCTTCTCCTGCGCCGCAGCCAGCCGTGCCGCGGCCCCTGGCAGAGGGCAGGCAGGTGGCTTTGGATGTGGCCAAAGGGGGTCCCTGCCCGGGGGGCGTGAGGAATAGCCCAGGGCCCGTCCTGCACCGAGCTGCACCCAGGGCAGCTCAGGGAGGGGAGCAGAGGGCCTCCTGGGGACCAGGGACCCACGGGTGGTCCTGGGCGATGGCCTTTGCTGCCACTGAGGATCCCTCCCTGCTCGCCCCCCCAGCAGCCGGTGCAGCCACACCGCTCTCCCCCCAGCAGCAGGCAGAAAGAAACCATCAAATATTTTTGCCGGCGGCTCGGAGCCAGCGCCATCCGCAGCTGCTGGGCCGCCAGCCCCCGTAGCTACAGCAAACAGTGCCCAGCCAGGCTCTCGCGGCTGCACGCCTCACACCCCTGGTCCTGGAGCACCAGCCGGCTCCGGCACGTTCTGCTCCCGCCGCCGGCACTGGCACTTCCCAGGGCCAAGGAGCTGGGGTTGGTCCCACCAGGGCTCCCGGGGATGTGGTTTGTGGGGGCTCTGGAGCCAGGGCGGGCTGCAGCCCAGCGGCTGAACCTCCTTGGGTGTCGGGGCTGCAAGTGCTGCATCTCCACCCCCTGCCAGGGCTCGAGATGGCAGAGGGAGGGTGCCAAGGTCATGGGCAGCCTCTGGTTTAATTCGGCCTGTTTGGAAGGGAAGCGTTTCCACGCAGCACACACGGACACCGCAGGAATGCAGCGCCCAGCCGGGTGGGATCCCCGCAGACCCCTCGCTCTGCTTTTCTTTAAATGCAAAGATAAAATACACTCCACAGAAACACGTTAAATAACAGAGAAAATTAAATACACTAATTACCTTTTTTTTTCTTTTTTGACGATATAAAGGTTCAAGTTTACTGTAAAAGAGGGTCGGTGCTACATGGGAGTCCGAAGGGACGGGCTTGGCCCAGGAGGAACTGACAGAAACCACATCAGCGTGGAAGAACGCCGCTGGGGTTGGGGAGCCTTACGCTGGTATATGATCGTGTGTAAATACAGCCTTAAACTACAGGAGAGACGATATAAAACACTGGAGCCCTCCAAGCTGGACACAGAATGTGCCCTGGTGAGCACTGGCATCCACTGGTCACCCCAAAACCAGGAGAGGCTCCGCTGGATCTGCCGGCGCTGCCCCGGCTGTGTGCGGGGAGGATCTGGGCAGCCAGGCATCCTGCACCCACCACGGCGCTGCCGGCACGGCCACGCAGGACCAGCACTGTGACCAGCCATGGTCCCCAGCAGCACTTCTCCGCACCCTGGGAAACCCATCCTTTGCACAGTGGCACTGGGGCACCGGGGGCTCCGACAGGGCCAGGGACCCCCGTCCTCGCTGACCACCATCCTGGCAAACTGACTCAGTGGTAAGTTGTGTGCAGGCTCCTCTGAGCGGGGCGAGCACAGCCAGGCAGGCACCGGGGCGGGCAGGGGATGTGGCAGGGCACGAGGGCAGGCAGGGGATCCGGCAGGGTGCCAGGGCAGGCAGGAGGCACCAAGCAGGGACGCAGCCGGTGGCTTGACAGCTCCATGGAACCGCTGCCAGGGACGGCGGTTCGCCGCAGGGCAGGACCAGGAGCGCAGCCCCGTGGGAGACACGGTAGAAGGTGCTGGGGCCACGATGGGACACGTGCACCCGGGGACGTGGGAGATGTCACCCGGACGAGAAGCCAGGCAAAGCCACGCTGATAAGCTGCAGTGCCGAGCCCGGTGCCAGCCCCTGTCCCAGCTCACTCCATCCAAGACACGCAGGGGCATCCCCACCAGTGCCAGGGAGCTGCCGCGCCGTGCCGCGCCGTGCCGCACCGTGCCAGGGAGCTGATGGAGCCCAGAGGGGCAGAAGAGTGTTTCACTAAAACTGAAACACTTCGTTCCCATCGGGGGGCTTGGCACCCAGCGACGTGGACGGGGCAAATCCACGCAGAAAACCAAAACCTCCCCCCGCAGCCATGGAGCTGGGGGGGGGGTTTGGGGGGAGGGGGCGGAAACGGCAAAATCCCTCCGTCTTTGGCACGCTTGCCATGGCAGCCAGCACGGCCATTTCTCACCTAAAAGACATTGAGGTGAAAAATATCCAGCCCAGCTTCAACAAAGAAAAAAGGGAAAAAAAAAGCTACAAAAATAGTGACAATTTCTCAGCCGAGAACTTTGTGCTGGCAAAATCTGCAGATCCCGTCACTGAGACGTTCCAGAAATCCATCCTGGTTTTGTCACGGCGATGCCCTGTTCTGTGGAGATGGGAGGATTTCAGCCGCAGGAGCCACACGGTCAGATTTAAGATCCCACCGACATTTTTTAAATATTAAAAATTTGGGGGGAAGAAAACCAGACCAAACCAAACCAAACCAAACCAAAAGAAGCCCTTCCTGCTAGGAGGCATTGCCTGGGTGTCCCTCATCCCCCAACACCCCCCCTGGACCCAGAGCCCACGGGGATACAACACACGTCTGGGGGTGCCCGACCCCCCCATGCCCCGGGGATGGTGGCTGGGGACAGGGCAGGGGGAGACGGGAGCGCTGCGGCCACCAGCTTTGTCCCCGTGCAGGGAGCAGGATGGGGCCGGGCTGGGGGACAGGCAGTTCCCAGGGTGGGGGACAGGCAGTTCCCAGGGTGGGGGACAGGCAGTTCCCAGGGCACGGGGCTGCAGCAGGGAGGGGGAAGGTCTCTTATTGCTCTGCAACGCCCATCGGACACACACGGTTTGGGTGAGATGGAGGCAGGGAGGGCCCCAGGCAGGCGGTGTTGGGGGGGGGTGTCTCTCTGGGCCCCCTCCAGTCCTTCCTTGGGCAGCCTCCTACCGCTGGGGAGGGCAGGATGAGGCACTTCTCCTGCTGCCGCACGCAGAGGTCCGGCGTAGATGGCAAGGCACTGCGGGCGGGGGTGCTGCTGCGGCACCCCGTGAGGTGCCAACGTGTCCGTGGCTGCCTGCAGGGCCAGGCTGGGTCGGCGCAGACACCGAGCCGCTGCTGCAGCCACCGGGCTCTGGGTCCCCCAGCCACGCCGCAGCATGGAGGGGCCGGGGTGAAAAGCTGGGGGAGCACCACAGGACAGGCGGGCAGCGGCGGCCGCAGAAGCAGCACCGAGGGGCAGCAGCATCGTGGGTGCTCCCCACCCGCTCCACCCAGGCAGCCTGACACCAGACCCAGGGCAGCATCTGTCCGACCAAGTGTCTGTGCAGGATGGAGGTGCCGCTGGCGTGCGCCAGGGACCCCTCGACGCGGTGGCTAGTGGTCATGGTGCCGGTCGTGGTGCCGTGCCTCGTGCCGTGGGCAGCCCATGGTGCAGAGCAGCGATCCGGGGTGCATGCCGGGGTCCCCCAGCACCGGGGAGCTGCTCGGTGGTCATGTCCCCGGCTCTTCCTCTCCTATGCAGCCCCGGTGGGTGTCCTGGCCGCGGCATGGTGCGGGGCTGCCGCGGTCACGCTCACATGCTGTCCGCCAGCTGGTGACAGTCCAAGTCCCCCTTCAGCTCCAGGAAGCCCGGCAGCTTCACCCCCGTCTTGCGGTCCACGCACCAGCACTTGCCCCGCTGCCCGTCCAGCGCCGGGTGACACTGAGGGGATGGGTCTGGTGAGGGGCGCCCAGCCCAGCCCCCACAGCCCCATCCCCACAGGCTGCCTGGCCAGGGCAGTCAGGAGCTCTCCCGGGGCTTTGACACCCCCACCCCACCCCAGGGCTTTTGCAAAGGGCCCCATGACACCCAGAGGTTGATTCCCACCAAAGCCAGGAGCCATGGGTGGGCTCTGCCATGCCCCTGTGTCCCCCTCCCAGCTTCACCCTGGCTCTGCAAAATGCCCCCACGCGAGTGGCCACCCCAGCCCCCCATGATGAGTCTTACCTGCTTGGGGTGGAAGTTGCCGTTGCGGTCGCAGTTGGGGATGGGGATGACGTACAGGTCCTCGTGCGTGCGGGTCTGCGAGGCGGCCAGCCTCTCCAGCGCCCGGTGCAGCTCGCTCTGGCACGAGCCCTGTGCCTACGGGAAGGGGGATGCTGAGCCAGCAGCAGGGCTGGCGTGTGCCCCTGCCCCAGCACCTCAGGACCCCGACCCTGGAGCACAGCCCAGGGGTGCTCAGCCCTCATCCTGCCCTCCCCAGCCCCATCCTGCCTTCCCCAGCCCAGCACCACCCCGGCACCCAGCGCCGGCCACCCATCGCGGTGCCACGCGGTGCTCACTATGGGTCGTGTCTCCTCGCGGTGGTACGGGCTCCCGCTGTTGCGCATCTTGTTGCCGTTGTTGACCCGCTTCGCCTGCTGCTTCTGCAGGCACTTGCGGTCGTGGATGCTGCAGGGGTTGAAGCTGTTGTTGGGGTGGTCGATCTCCTCCTTCTCTGCAAGGACACAGACCAGAAGGGGCTCAGTGCCGTGGGGCAGCCCCGGGGATGACGGTGCCCCCACAGTGCCCCAGCCCCCATGGAGCAACTTGCCCCTGCAGGCACAACGTGCGGTCGGTGCTGCTGGACCCCACGCCATCCTCCCTGGTCCCCACAAATGTCACCCCCAGGGCTGGTCCCCTCCTGCCTCTGCCACCGTGCTGGGGCTGAGCTCTCCCTGCAGCACCAGGCAAGGCTCCTGGGAGTTTTTACAACTAATCAGCCATAACTCACAGCTTGTTGCCATGCGTCTGTTATTGTAGGGTTGCAAATGCACGTTGCGAGAACGCCAGGCAGTTGCTCCGGCGTGCTGTGCAGCACGAGGATCTGGCTGTGCCCCAGCCAGCAACGTGCCACCAAGTGCTGGGTGCTTGCCCACAGGGCTGGAAGGTGACCCCGGGATGCACAGCCAGGGAACCCCAGGAAGATGCTGGTGCCCCCAAAAAGCTGCCTCTGAGGAGCTGCAGCGGGAACGGGGGCACTGTGGCGGCAGCAGGCGCCACGGCCGGCAGTGGAGCCATGCTCTGCCGTGGGGCACAGCCCCCGCAAAGACATGAAAGAAGAAATTCCTGGAATAAGAAAGTTAATCTCCCACAGGGCCAATCCCGAAAGGCGGCGCTTGGCATCCTCGCCTGTGCCAGGAGCGCAGCCAAACTGCGATTCCAGATGTTGGCAGCTGGACGGAGCATCATAAGACCCAAACTCTCAGCACTTTATTTTTTAAAAAGCTGCTGATTCCTCCTGTTTGGGACCCGTTAACGCTCTGAGGAGGGGGGGTACCCCAGGGAGCCGGGGTCCCACCTGCACTCCGAGCCATGTCAGGCACAACCCAAGCAGCGTTTTGACTCCCAACCCACCTGGGCTGTAAGAGGAAGGCGGCCAGGGCTCCCTGCCCGCGTTCGTCCTGGCGTCGGGCTTATACTAATGAATATTGCAGCCAGAAACAGGAAAAACCTTCTCAAACCAGGCAGGGGGCAGTCACGGCGTAGCATGGGTGGAGGCACCCAGGGGCTCACAGCACCAGGGACGGAGGCTGCCGGGGTGCTGCCCAGCACCGGCCCTTCCTGCAGGCAGGCAGCAGGCAGGCAGCAGGGTTGGAGCCGCAGTCTCCTGCCTGCCCTGTCTCCATGGGATCCCAGTCCCAGTCTCCCATTGGCACCTCACAGTGAAGAGCTCCTGGACCGGCTCCCAACAGCCCGGTTAAAGTTCACAGCAAAGCCCCGATCAAAGCCTTCTCCTTCGTTCGCGTTATTTGCTTTTTGTTTAATCTTTCAGTTTTTTTCCAGGAAATGGCTCATGCCCTTGAAATTTGAAACACAAACCCAAAGTCTCCAGGACCCCACGCAGAGCGATGCCAGTCCTGATGCGCGTCAGCCCCAGTGGCACCAACCACGGGGCCATGGCGCAACGCGGGCGCTGGCAGCAGAGCCCAGCCGGGGGCTTGGGGGGCTTGGGCAGGGGTGCTCCTTCCCTCCCCTGCCTCCGCCCTGCATCTCCTTGGGGAAACACACAAAAGAAGAGGCAGGCGGGAGATTTGGCATGGATGGGGACCACCACGCTGAAGAACTGGCACCCCCACATGCCACTGCCATGCCGTGCAAAGGCAGGGGAAAGGTAGGACCAGGAGGCACCGGCCGCTGCTCACTCTGCCCGGGGAAGCCCTCACCCAACCCCAGCACAGAAAACACCTCTCCTCCCCGCCAACCAGCCGTCTTCAGAGCATCAAATCTCTCGGCTTAAATAAAACCAGATGCCAGTAACATTTTCATAAGGTCACATGAAACGTCGGTGCCTCTGGGCAGTGAGGCAGCTCTTGCCCTGCACCCTGGTCTGAGGACAGAGCTCTGGGACCTGCGGTCCCCCAACACGGAGGGGCTGAGCTGCCCCACTGACTCACACACCAGCTCCAGGATCCCTCCCCCAGCAATCATCAAGGATGGCTGCAGTCCTCAGGGTGATTTTCCTACCAACTAAGTGACGTGTGGCAGCTCAAGGAGCCTCTCACCCCCTTGGCAATCCCCCTGCACCAGCTGGATGAGGAAACTCCTCGCACTCATGCACAGACATGGAAAAAACCCTCTGCAGAGCCTGGACACACACACCCCCCCACCGCTCCCGGTGCGGCTTGCTCTGTCCCCACCCCTTGGGAAGCACCGTCTGGATGCCATCCCAGGGCACTGATGCCCGCAGAGCGCCCCCAAGCCACCCTGCACCGCTCCCCCCGGGTGCTGCTCTGCCTGGCAGCTGTGACCGCACAGGGCCCGTGCACTGGCCACCCCCCTGGTGCTGTCGGGCGCAGTGGGGGTTGTGCCAGCAGAGAGGTCTGCGAGTGGCAGGGGAGGACGGGCAGAGCGGAGGGGAGGGTGCCTGCTTGGCCGACGGCTGGGGCAAGCCCCTCTGCTTGGGATGGGATGGAAGCGGGTGCCAAGAGGATGGGAACGGGTGCTGTCCTCGCTGGACGTGCAGACCAGCCGCCCCATCCCGGCAGGAGGAGGATTTCTGCCTGGTGTTCTGCTTCGCCCATGGACAGGAGACACAAACCACAAACGAGTCATTCAGTGTCACCTTCAATTAACAGGAGCTGCAAATGAGACTGGTCACGTGCTGAACTTGTGACTTGACCACGCTGAGCACCCAGTGAAGGGTCCAGGCTCCACCACACAGCTCCCATGGGAGAAGAGCCCCGGGACCATGTGTGTCCATGGGAGAGGGACAAGTGTCAGGAGCCCCCACAGCTCCAGCCCCACTGCCCCCTACTCCACCAGCCCAGGCACAGAGGGCCCCACGTGCCTCATGGGCCAGAGGGGACACATCCACGTGGCTGTGGCTGACACAGCACAGGAGCTGCAGTGAGTCCCAGCACCCTCCACGTCCCCATTTGGCACCCCTGGTGCCGCCTGCGGGTGGTCCTGGCAAGGCCGTGGCACAGCACCAGCTCTCGTGGCTGCCGGGGCTCTCAACTTGGCAGGTGCTGGTGCAGGGAAGTTTGTGCTTGTCCTGCTGAGCACTGGCGAAGCACGGGGAGCCACGGCACGGGGGCGGCTGGGGCACAGGCCCCGGGCACCTATCTTGGCCAGCAGTGCTGGCCAGGAAGCCTGACCCATACCCACCCCATGGAGACACGCTGCTGAGCCCTGCCGAACGTTTCTGCACCTCCCGGCTTGGCACCCGATGTGAGCCCAATGGAGGAGAGGGCGGGATGCAGGAGAGGGAGCGAGGGATGCAGATGCAGATGATGCCCTGCAGGTACCAGAGCCTCACCAGGAGAAACCCAAGCATGGGCAAAGGCCAGACCCCACCCTGGGGGACAGCTGGGACAGGGCAACAGCCTTGCCCGGCCCCCTGGGGCAGCAACGGATGCGTGGGGGTGGACACCACCGGGGGCTGAACCCAGCCTGTCCTTGCTGTCCGTGCACCCAGGGTTCAGCCACCACTGTCCCTCACAGTCACTGCACACGGGAAGGGAATGGGATCTGCCTCAGCCACTGCTTACAGCAGCCATGCAGGATGAACGCAACTCCCACGGGGGCAGTTTTTCCCAGACATAATTATTTACCCAGCATTAAATCACTCCTCATGCGTGCTGGGGAAAACATCCTCACCTCTTCCCAGCTGCCACACACGGGCCAAAAAGCCGTGGCTGGGTCCTCCCGGGGCCGGCGCCAGTGCAGGGCTCTGGCCAAGCAGCAGGGTGCTCCAGGAGCCAGCCCGGAGCTGGCAGGGCTGGGAGTGGAAGGCAGGGATCAGGGTCCTGCACAAGGTCCCCAGACCCGCAGCCACAGGAGAGGGTCTCAGCTCAGGGCAGCGGTCACTCGCTCCCTTGCTTCCCACAAAGTCCCATCCTGCGGGTGCTGCAGGGCCTGGGCAAGTGGGGAGGCTCTTTCCAGGCGATGGAGCAGGGAGCCATCGCCCAGCCCCTTGGAAAGCCCGGCCTCAGCCCAGCCCCCGCCATCCCAGCCTCTTCCCTGGAATGCGGAGCCCCCCGGGCCGAGCCCCCAGACAAAGTGTTTACTGTGCGAGCTGTACGTTAACCGCTTCCCAGCCGCCCGCCCGCCCGCTGCAGCCTCCGCTCCTCCGGCACCCACACACGCTCAGCCCTGGGGGATGCGGGCGCAGCCAGGGGCACCTCTCCATATGCCCCGACCCCTAAATAAGCGTTTAATTCCCTTCTGCTTATCAAGGGGACCCGTCGGATGCACCAGCCATGCCAGGGTGCCCTTGCTGCGCCGGGCAGAGCTGTGCTGGAAGCGATGGAGCCTGCAGCCCCCAGCCCCGCATTCCCACTGACAGGGACCCGTGGCTCAGATGTCCCACCAGGATCTTCCCACTGGGGCCACAGCAAGCAGTGTGCTGCGGGGTGTCTCGCCCGTGTCCTGCTGGGTTGTCCCGGGCGAAGGGGCTCACCGCTGCGCGCTCCCCCATCCTGCCACCTGCGACGCTGCAGGCAGAGGTGGTGTCTGGCGGGCGAGCCCGGCTCCCACAGCCACTCACTCATCCCCACCAAGGCCAAAAAACAGGGGAAGGAAGGGAAAAAACTGCAAGTCTGTTTCCTAAAGGCTCTGGGAAAAAATGCTGCGTTACACGGGGCACGGCCAAAACCAACAGGCCTTGGCAGCCCGACACAGCTCTGGGCCAGGGAGCCCAGACAGCTCCTGCAGGATGTGGGATGAGGACAGACAGGCAGGGCAGGGGGTCTCTGCAGCAGACCCCATGCCGAGCACTCCGGTCAACTCCAGCCCATGGACAAGGGTGGCCAGAGGGGCCCATACATGGAAGGCCCTCCTCACCACAGGGACACCAGCAGAGCTGCCATGGACCAGACAAGTGAAGACAGAAACGGAGCTGTGATCTGTCCCTCGGGATGGACAGAGAGGGACATTGCTCCAGCCCCTTCTGCCCCTCAGGGAGTTCCAGGTGACCCCATGTGGGGAAAAAGGGTCAGGCCAGCTCATGGACTGTCCCATGGTGGGATGCTGCTCCCCAGCTGAGGGAATGTGGTCCCCATCACAGCCTGCAGGACGGGGAAGCGGGAGCGTGGCACCCAGACCCACTGACGGGCCAGCCTCATGGGCCAGGTCTCCACGCTCAGCCCCCGGGAGCAGCTCCGTTCCCAGTGTCAAAGCCGCAGGACAGCCTGCGCAGCTCTGGGGCTGGGGTCCCTGCTCTGGCTCAGCTCCTGGCCCACAGACCCTGCTCCAGCACCACAGGGGTCGCAAGGGGGCCACTGTAACACCTGCGAGAGGGTCCTGGGTCACACAGGCGTGGGCAGAACCTGCAGGCAGAATGTTTCTCCAGCCTGGCTCTGCCCGCTGCCCACATCTCCCTGCCCTGCCTGGCCGCAGGAAGGACACAGCTCTTGGCACAGCCGCGGCGCAGAGCCCAGCCTGACCTGCCTGCAAGGGAAGCAGGTGCCCGGAGGCCTCTTTCCTGTTTCCTCCGGGAGCTGTAGGCAGAGCTGCAGCAGCATCCCAAGGAAGGGGCAGCACAGGGATCACCATGCAACAGGAGCTTCCCCGGGCAGCTGGGACCTGTCCTCAGGGTCCATGGGTGCCTGCAGGAGCCCAGGCTGCCCTGCCGTCCAGGGACACTCTGCAGCCCGGTCCGCTCCAGCAAGCACGGTGCCACCGGCTGTGGCACTGCTGTGCCCACGGTGGGTAAGGATGGCACAAAGGCGACCCGCTGGCACCCAGCCCTGGGAGCTCACGCAGCTCAGCGCTGCTCCCTCCCCGCGCCACACTCTCTGCATGCCCATCCCCAGGCTGTCCCATCCTGGCACAGGGTCCCTGTTGAGCCCCCCACCCCGCTACCAGTCCCGGGGCCCCAACTCTTGCCAAGAGAGCAGGTTGGTGCAAACGGGAGCCGTTTGGCGACCGCGCCACCCACCTGGCAAGGGGCGGGGGCCCCCAGGCACCCACCCCTCGCCCCTCTGCCGCCCGGGGCCGGCCTTACCTGGAGGCTGGAGGCTCTCCTGGATGGCCTCGACGTCGGCCAGGTCTGTGCAGACGCCCTGGCCGTGCATGAGGGTGTGCAGGGGCCGCGGCACGCCGCGGGGCGGGTAGCAGCGCAGCCCGGCGCCGCAGCGGGCGGTGTAGACGCCGCAGGCGGTGCCGCGG
>VWZZ01001569.1:47845-79283 GCA_013399095.1 Psophia crepitans
CACGCTGGACCCCGCAGCCAGGGCTCCCACTCCGCAGCTCACTGCTCTCTCCCTGTCCAGATACACAATGGCTCCAGCTGTGTCTGCCCTGTGCACCCTGGCCCTCCCGGCCGTCCCGGCCCTCCTGGCCCAAAGGTGAGGTGGTCCTCCCCAGGGAAAGGCATGGGGGGGGAGGTGACCTGTGGGGACCCACTTGGAGAAATCCCATGGCTCTTTTGGCTGTGCAAAACCTTTTGTGCTCAGGGTTTGGACTCTCACTTCAGGGTCTGGGTTGGTGGGAGACTCAGGTGTCCCCTGACAGGGGAGCAGCATATCCCCATGGTGGGCACCGGTGGAGGAAAGTGCCGGGAGCTGGGAGCCAGACTCTATCTTTCCCCAACAGGGAGAAAAAGGTGACCGAGGGTCCCCAGGAGAGAGAGGTCAGCCCGGATTCTCTGGGGAGAGAGGGAAGTCCGGCAACCCAGGACAACCAGGTCACCAGGGTCCCCGGGGCCCCCCAGGTCCTCCGGGACCACCGGGGCCCCCAGGACCACCAGGCACCTGGGGAGCCAGAAGCCCACCCGCCCCCGCCACCCTTCCCGAGGGATCAGAGAATGCGGTGAGCGCCGGGGTGGGGGGCATGGGCAGGCGATGCTGGGGTGGGTGGGCAATGCCGGTGCTGGCTGCAGTGTCTGTCCCTGGCTGGGCTGGCAGGGCCGGGGAGTGCTGGGGCACGTGGCCATGGGAGTGGGCAGCCCAGGGTCAGGGGACCAGGGGTTGGGATGTAGCCATTCACCTGCTCTGCTCTCTCTTTCTTCTCTCCCTCCAACCTGACAAACAGCTGGGAGCATCCAGCCCTGCAGGAAACCCAGGACCACCAGGCCCCCCTGGGCTGCCTGGCCTGCCCGGACCCCCAGGCTACCCAGGCCACGAAGGCTCCCCAGGGGTCCCTGGGCGGGAGGGGCAGCCAGGACCCCCTGGCCCGCCAGGAGCTGTGGGACCGCCTGGTTTCCCTGGGGCTGAAGGATCTCCTGGGTCTCCAGGCTCAGCTGGGCCAGATGGACCCCCAGGGGCACCAGGGCTCCCGGGGCCACAAGGCCCCCCTGGGGTGCCTGGGCATGAAGGACCCCCCGGTCCCACAGGACCTGTGTCACTCCCTGGCAAACCAGGCCTCCGAGGGGAGCCAGGATTCCCTGGTCTAAAGGTAAGGGGGTCAACGGCCCTGGAGCCAGAGCAGAGCCAACTGGGCGCGGATGGAGCTGCCGGGCTCACCGGCCCCTCGCTCTGCCCCAGCGGGGAGCAGCCCCCCACCACTGAGCCCATCGGAGGGCGCCAGGGCTGCCCCAGCTCTGCTGCTGCGGGGCTCGGGGGGACACGGGATGCTGAGCCCCGACACTCCCCACCCCACATACCGTGTGCCGGCAGGGTGAGAAAGGTGAATACGGACTGCCGGGCATGCCGGGAAACCCCGGCCGGACCGGAGAGCGGGGGTCCCCAGGCACGCCCGGTCCCATGGGGCCGCCGGGGCCACCAGGAGACTACAGGGTGAGTAGGGGGTCCTGGGGCTGCGGGTGCTCAGGGGCAGCCCCACGCTCACCCCCGCACGTCCTCTCCTTCCAGTGCGACTCGCGCCATGCAGGGCACAGATCGGCTGGGCCACCAGGTCCCAAGGTGAGACGAGGGAGCGGGCACCGCCGGTGGTGGGTGTTGGCAGCGAGGGCACAGGGACGGCATTGGCCGTGGCCGCTCCCCAGTGCTGGCACCAAGACCAAAGAGCTCCATGGCGGGTGTCACCCTGTGGAGCGAGGCACGGCGCTGTGCCAGGGGGCCAGGAGTGCCCCGAGCCCCCCCAAACCAGGGTGCCAATGGGACCTCTCTGCTTTCTTTCCAGGGAGAAAAGGGTGACCCTGGAGAGCGGGTTTGTAGCCGTGGGTGCTGTCATGGGGGAAGCTTGCCGGGGGTGGGGTGGTTTTAGGGTGAGTGTGAACCCCTGAGCCCCCTGTGCCTCCTCCACTGCCCCCCCAGCCTCCATGCCAGGGCAGCGCCAGCCTTTGACTTGCCCTGGTGGCACCACCAGAGTCCCCAAATGGTCCGGGCCATGGGGGGGGAGGGGGCAGGCAGCAAGTCACACCATCCCCTGGGGCACATGCAAATACACATGTGCACACACGCATGGAGTGCACACACGTATGCACATCCATGCAAGCACGCAGTGCACCCATGCACACACATATGCACAGCCATGTATGCGCACAGCACGCACATGGCGTGCACACCCCCCCATCCCCAACCACCCAGCACAGGTTCTAATCGTTCCTCTCTCTGTGGGTCACCCAGGGGTGCTGCTATGGGGAACACGGGTGCAAACCAGGCCACCTCCCCAGCACCAGCAGCCAGTCTGGATCCTGGGTGCCCATCAGCGGGTACCAAACGGTGAGTCCTCAGGGCTTACAGAGCCCCGTCACGGTGAGGGGTGCCTGGGGACCCCTGGTCCCTGGCCATGGGGACCCTGCTGCCGGAGCCCAGGCGGCTCTGCGTGCCCCACGCCACAGCTCGCCCTGCTGGCAGCTCCACTAGGCTCACAGCCCAGGTTGGGATGGAGAGGAGGAGGATGGAGAGAGGGAGGATGAAGAGGGGGAGGATGAAGAGAGGAAGGATGGAGGGGGAGGAGGAGAGCAGCCTCCATCTCCCTCTTTCTCTGCAGGGCGGCAAAGATGAGACGGAGATTTACGGAGCGATCATCCCCCATGTGAGAGACGCTGCCTGGTTCCCACCCGCAGGCTGACCCGGCCCCAGGGAGATTCAGCCCCGGGAGGGGAATGGAGCGGGAAGGATGGGGGGGACAGCAATGGGGTGTCTTACAGCTGCCCCCCTCAAAGGCAGCACCAAAGTATCCCAGTCTGATCTCTACACTGCTCTACCACAGGGTCCTCAAGGTCCCCCCGGGAGCCCTGGTTCTCCTGGCCCCCCCGGCCCCCCTGGCCCTCCTGGAGCACCAGGTCTCCTCTACCTCAACGTAAGGCCCAGCGCAGGCTGTGCGCGTGCCTGTGCTAGAGCGTGTACACGTGAGTGTGTGTGGCACGAGGCTCCCCGCAAACCCGCCTGTCTTTGCTTCCAGAGGGTTTACCCCATCCGTGCCCAGCACCCCTGCAAGCAGCCAGCAGCCACCGACACAGGTAAGGGCGTTTCTCGGGTGTTTCGGGGGCTCCAGCCTCCTCAGAAACACCTTTTGTGAAGTCTCACATCCCTTGATGGGCACCGGGGCTGTGCCACCCTGCATGGGTCCCAGCACCACCGCCGGCTGTCCCACCCAGCTCCCGTCACCTATCCCCCCCCCGCTCCTGTGGGGACCTGGCCCCTGTGCCGGGGTGCCTTGTGACCCCCCCACCCTCTCCAGGCTCTCCAGATGCTGACATCCCTTGGAGAGAGCTACCAGACTCCCCTGCCGATCTCCGGGTGCGTCCTGGCTGCAACCACGGGCAAGCACCCCAGGCTTTCCGGCTGCCCCGCGCACCACAGCGGGGCCGTGAACCTCTCCATCCCCCCCAGCGCCAGACGTGGGTCTTCAGGTCCAAGGAGCTGATGCTGAAGTCGGGCAGCGCGGTGCCCGAGGGGAGCCTGGTCTACGTGCGGGAAGGGAGCAGCGCCTTCCTCCGGACCCCCACCGGCTGGAGCCGCCTCCTGGTACCGTGCACCGAGGCTGCCCCTGGGGGTCCCTCGCAGGGAGGGGAGTCCAGGCTGCAGCCCTGGCAGCCGGCACTGGAGCAGCAGAGCCCAGGGAGGAGCCGGTTCCCCCCTAATCTGTCCCTCTGTTCGTTGCATTGAGCAGCTGGAGGACTCGGAGTTGCACCTCGCTGGTGATGACCCCTCCGCTTCCACCCCACAGTACCAGGTGAGGGGTGCAGGCAGCCGCCGGCTCTGCTCACATCCCAGCAAGGGACAGAGCCCTCCTTTGCTTGCAGGGGGTGATGGGCCCCCACGGGACTGTCCTCTCCTTTTGATCCAGGAGGCGAAGCAGGTGCAGGCAAGAGGTCCCAACGTGGGGCCACCCGTGCGAGCCCTGACGGACTCGCTGGTGAGTGCTGCTGCCGGGTCCGGCCGCACCGGGAGGGATGTGCCATGGAGACAGACAGCACCGGCCTGGCACACGTAGAGCCTGGGGCTGTGATGGGGTGGGGAGGGTGCAGCACCCATGGCACTGGGATGGGTGTCCCTAGGCAGACCTGAGCCCTGTTATTCCAGGTCCAGAAGGAGGAGGGACAAGGGCTGCCCCAGGTCCTGCCAACCACCGTCGCCCCACGGATTCCATCAGTAAGCAATGGCTGGCCCTGGGGGTGGGAGATGGGTGGCCCAGCCCTGGGAGAGGACACCTCCATGCCCAGTTGGCACTGCTGGATGCTCTCACCCTCCTGAGAAGGGGGGAGCAGAGACTTGGAAGCCTGGCCGTGCCCGAGCCTCCCCGGCACCATGCCTGCCCTCCCCAGCTCCGCCTGGCTGCCCTGAACGTGCCCCTTGCCGGTGACATGAGTGGGATCCGGGGTGCCGACCTGCAGTGCTACCGGCAGTCCCAGGAGGCTCAGCTCTACGGCACTTTCCGGGCGTTTCTGTCAGCCCCCACCCAGGACCTGGTCTCCATCGTCAAGAGGACGGACAGAACCCTCCCCGTTGTCAATCTGAAGGCAGGTACCCTGCTCCCCCATGGGGGCTGCCAGCAGCAAAGCCCTGTGGCCCCCGGTGAGCCTTGGCAGTGGGAGCTCCGCTCAGTCCCGCGCTGGGGCTGCCACATTTGCTGCTCAGCGTTTGTGTTTTGGGGAGCTGGGAGGAACCCAGAGCAAGTTATTACCCACACATGGTTGGGACAAGGGCATCGCCCCAGCCCCCCAGCCCCCATCTCAGTGCTGCCACTTGTGCCCGCAGGGCCAGCTCCTGGCCAAGTCCTGGAGCTCCCTCTTCGAGGGCCAAGCCGGTGCCACCCGGCAGGGCCCCATCTACTCCTTCAATGGGCGCAACGTCCTGACAGATCCTCTCTGGTGAGTCTGGCCGCAGGGCGGGCGCCGGCAGGGTGTCCCCGAGCAAATGCACCCCCTCCAGAAATGGGGGGGGGTGTCTGCAGCTGGTCCCCCCCCGCCCCTGGCACTTGCTCAGATGCAGGAGCTGGTGCTGGAGCCGGAGGTGCCCCAGAGGGTGTCCCTCCCGCAGCCCCTATCATCCCTTGTCCCCATCCGCAGGCCCCGCCGGCTGGCCTGGCACGGATCCACGCCGCGGGGCGGCCAAGCCCGCAGACGGGATTGCCAGGGCTGGCGCAGCTCCGGCACCGGGGAGGGTCTGGCTGCCCCCCTGGGCGAGGGCAGGCTGCTGGCCGGGCAGCGGCACAACTGCTCCGAGGCGCTGGTGGTGCTCTGCGTTGAGGTGGCCTTTCCCTACCGGCACATGTGGTGACCCCAGCACCGGTGAGTCCCAGCCGCGTGCCCCAGGCAGCCCCCCCCATCCCATGGGGCCAGGGGAGACAGCCCTGGGAACCCACGGATGGTGCAGGGGGAAAACTGCAGCGTCGGAGCCATGCAAGAGCAGCGAGAGGATGCCGACCCCACGGCCTGGTTGTGCCCTGCTTGTCCCTGGCTGTGCCGTCCCTGCAGATCCCTGTGCTGTGGGGTGGCAGGGTGATGCCAGGCTGTGCCCGGCTGCCTCCTGGCACCGCCAGCGAAGCAAATGCTGTCCCTACCCCAGAAATAAAGACACAGAAATGTTCATGTTTTGGGTGGCACACGGCTCTCCGTTACAGGGGGACGCTACCCAGCACCTTGCTGCAGCGAGGGGTCGAGGGGAGCGTGCTGCAGCCAGCCCGGGGAATGGGGAGAGGGTCCGAAGCCACATGTGGGCTCCAGCCCCGTTGGGAGCAGCACAAGTGGGGTGGGAGCACCACAGGTCCGACGATGTCGCAGGGTCCATTTCCAGTGATGTCAGCGTTGCGGAGCGCTGCGTCACCACACCAGCCCCTCCTGGAGTGCGGGCAGCGGNGCTCTGGGGTAGGTACACGGGGATGCAGTCCAGGGCCCGCTGAAGAGGTTGTGCTGTGCCTCACTATGCCCAGTGTGTCCCCAGCGCTTGCCCAGTGTATCCCAGTGTCCCCCCTGGGGCCTGCCCAGTGTGTCCCAGTACATCCCTGTGCATCCCCAAGACCGCCCCAGTGCATCCCAGTGGGACTCCAGGGCCTGCCCAGTGTGTCCCTGTGTAACACGAGGGCCAGCCCGGTGAATCCCCAGGGCCTGCCCGGCCGGTCCCTGCGTGTCCCCAGCAGCTGCCCAGTGTCCCCAGTGCCCCCCCGGGGCCAGCCCAACGCCTCGCACTATCAACAGCACCCAGGCAGGCATTAGGCCCCGCCGCACAGCGCCCTTCCCCTTCGCTCTTCTATTCGTCAATATCGCTGTCCGTCCCGCAACTGTCCCTTCTGAGTGGCTGGTTTGAATTCGCGGAACGCCTTGCGNCGCCCCTCCTGGAGCAATGGTGGGGGACAGAGACACAACGGCCGAGAAGCCGGAGGCGTCAACTTCTCAGACAAAGAGGCAGCAGGCAAGGGTGGGCAGGGATGGGACGTGGGGTTCGGGCAGCAGCAGGGGGGNCTGTCCCCGCCCTCCCGCTGCGATTGGCCCAGCGCTGGGGACCCCTGGGCGCGGATTGGCGGAGAGTTTCGGCGGGCTGAGCGGAGGTTTGAAATCCGCCGGGCGGTTGGGGGCCGCCATCGCCGCCTCTCAGCAGCGCCCGCCGCCGCCATGGAGCTCCAGGAGTCCCCGTCGCCCCTCCGAGTGCGTTCGGCGCCCCCACGCACCGCGTCCCTTTGTCTCCGCAGGGCTTCGGGTTCCTTCGCCTCCCCATCCCCTCGGCGTCCCGGGTCTCCCACAGCTCCCGCCGCGCCCCCCTCGGATCCTCCCCGGGCTCTTGCCGCGGCCTGTTCCCCCGGTCTCCTCCGAGATTTCCCCCAGCCACGTCTCCCTCGTTTCCCCCTCCGTGCTCTCCTTCCCCCCGGTACCGCGTCGGGATCTCCCGCCGCCCGGGCCCACTCCCTCCCCCCCCATCCCTTTCGTCCCCCCCGGTTCACCTCCCGGCTCCTGCTGCCCCTCACCGCCGCTCTCTCTTCCCCCCGAGCAGCCCGCGAACGAGAACCTACGGGTGGCCAAGGGCGATGCCCCCAGGAAGCAGCTCTCCGTCGAGCACATTTACCAGAAGAAGACGCAGCTGGAGCACATCCTGCTCCGGCCCGACACCTACATCGGCTCCGTGGAGCAGGTCACCCAGGTGCGGGGGAGGCCTGGGGCAAGGGAGGGCCGCGGGGCCAAACCTGAACCCCTCGGTGCAGCGAGAACTCGTTAACTCGTTTATAAAGCACAAAACATCTGCTTTTACAACCCAGGGGCACGGAGGAGGAGGTGTACCTGGGGTCTTACGTATTTCTTGCCTTCTTTTCAGCAAATGTGGGTCTATGATGAGGACGTGGGCCTTAACTGCAGAGATGTGACCTTTGTGCCTGGCTTATACAAAATCTTTGATGAGATTCTGGGTAAGGTGACCTGTCTCTTGAGTCAATGATTGACAAGTCATTAATGGGTGCTGAGTATCTAAGAAACTGAAAGCAAATGTAAGAACTTATCAAGTGAACTTTTATCTGGTTGCGTGTTTGACTGAGTAACATCTGTTGCATAATTTGACGGATGGCGTTCACAGAGCACATTGTTTGTTGATTGTGCTTGAAAATATTGGATACTGACGTCCTTCCATCAATGCTACTTAAGAGTAAGTTATTCATGGGATGATGGCACGGTCTGTTACAAAACCTGTTCCATTCAGCCCCAAATTCTCCCTTGCAGTACTTACCCTTGTAACTTGCCAAATATTTGCGTACCAAGATGATTATTAGTAACATTGTATCGAATTTTTGCATTAATTCTACTGAAGGCACTTTACAGTTAATGATTTTGTCTTGATTGAGAATGTAATTTAATAACAATAATCCTTCCATCCTAGTTAATGCTGCAGACAACAAGCAGAGAGATAAAAGCATGTCATGCATTAAAGTTTCGATTGATGTGTAAGTTTTACTTCATTTTCGTGGCCTTCCCAACTCAGCTGCGTTAGATTTTCTCACTCATGCTGTTCTGCTAAGCTGGTGTAGTGTGGGAGGGCTCTGCGATGGGGCTGATCCAAGTTAGACCAAAAGTAATTCACCAGTTGTGAAAGCCCTTTTCTTTGTGTAGTCCCTTGGTCTCTTACAGGGAGCTAACTGATGAAATGACTGCTTTTTGTTGTTGTTTGCCATTGCGGCCATTTTCCTCTTTTCTTCCTTTCAACCTTTTTATTCTGTCATTGAGCACAGAGGGAGGGTTTTTATGGGAGGGGGGGTCCATTTTGTAGATGGTGTCTGCAGATCTGGGATTTTTTTTTGTTGACTTTTCCTCCCTCTGCTGGTGGTTTTTGCACTTGCTGAACAGAGATTTGCTCTTGATGAAATGGTGGATTTTCCCCAGAGCTTTTGGGTAATACTTCTTTCATAGCTCAGTCACTTGCAGCCTTAAAACCACGTGCTTTTCCTCCCCCCTTAGAGAGAATAACACAATCACTGTATGGAACAACGGGAAAGGTATCCCGGTTGTTGAACACAAAGTGGAGAAGGTCTATGTGCCTGCTCTTATCTTTGGACAGCTACTAACATCCAGCAACTACGATGACAATGAAAAGAAAGTCACAGGTAGGGAAGACTCTCAAACATGCGCTGATGTTTCTGAGCAGCCTGATGGGTTTGAATGTGTGAACTGAAATAAAATGGGAGGAAGGGGCTCCTTGATGCAATGTGAAAACGGTGTTCTGAGTCCGTCGGAGAGAAGTCTCCATGCTCTGTTTTATAGTAATAATGGTACAAACGCGGAGAACAGGAAAAATCTCAATTAAATTTGGGTTTAAGGTCACGCACTGAGTTTGCAGGATATTGTTGCTTATTGACAGTTGTACTTCGTGCTGAAGTGGCTGAACTGTTAGTCTGGAATTCTTTTAGGTGGTTTTGAGCAAAGTTAATAACACAAGTCTGTTTTCTTTCTAATTCCAGGTGGGCGAAATGGTTATGGAGCCAAACTGTGCAACATATTTAGCAAGAAATTTACTGTTGAAACTGCATGTCGTGAATACAAAAAGTTATTCAGGCAGGTACGAACGCTCGTTTCAGTGAGGTTATACCCGAGATTCTCAAATAGGAGAATCAAATAGGAGAAAATGTTTTTATTCCAAAAATCCAGGCGTAACTTGCGTTAGTGCACTGCAATTAGAATAAATTTGGCCCACAGTTACTGTAGCACCAAATATAATCGCAATGAGGAATGAAATGAGCAGACACAATCAGAATCTAGTTTTTAACCAGTGGTTGGTTTGTTTTGTTTGTTTTGGTTTTTTTTAATCTGAAAATATTTAAAACTTGTAAATCAGCTTACTGCTTTTTAAAACTAAGCTAGCTGTGCGTGTGTGTTAGACTTGCAACTCACGAAAGCTCCTTTTCTCAGACCTGGACAAACAACATGGGAAAGGCTGGTGAAATGACACTGAAACATTTTGATGGAGAAGATTACACGTGTATCACTTTCCAACCTGATCTGTCAAAATTTAAAATGACGGTTCTTGACAAAGACATTGTAGCACTAATGTCTCGAAGAGCGTATGATATTGCTGGATCCACAAAGGACGTCAAAGTTTTCCTAAATGGACAGAGGCTGCCTGTAAGTGAGCATTTGGAAGAAACTGTAGTATCTGTATTTCTCACGCCATTTAAACGGTGAGATTTTGTTGAAGCAATTTATGTCATTGCACCTAGTAAAGGGAAAATGTGCACAAGTGATTCCTCTACCCGTTTTTCAGGAGGGGAGGATATGAATGAAGTATTTATAGGAGCTGTTATAAACAAGTTGTCTGCTTTCATCTGTATGCAGGTGAAAGGATTCCGCAGTTATGTGGACCTCTATCTGAAGGACAAAGTAGATGAAACTGGTAATGCGCTTAAGGTTATCCATGAGGACGTAAATTCTCGGTGGGAAGTGTGTTTGACTTTAAGTGAAAAAGGCTTCCAGCAAGTTAGCTTTGTCAACAGCATTGCCACGACAAAGGTAACTCCTCTTCATTTAGTCACACTAATGCCACATTCTTCATCATTAATATCCTTAGCCATTTTCAAATGCATGTTAGTGAAAAATAGATGCATTATGCTGCAAAGACTATGCTTAAGTTTTCAACAGAAGTGCCTACTGTGTTGGTTTTTTTTTTAAATGGAATCACCACCAGGTCTTTGATCCCATTTTCCCTTAGGGTGGCAGGCACGTTGATTATGTAGCTGACCAGATTGTGACTAAACTCATTGATGTTGTGAAAAAGAAGAACAAACAAGGAGTGGGAGTGAAGCCTTTTCAGGTACGATGTTGAAATTTCCCCAGTGCGAAACACATCTCGAGCATTATTGTAAATTGTAACTGCAGCTTACTGCATTACTACATTAATGAATAATATAATATATAAAATCGCTAATTATAGGTCTCGTATTGTCCAGTTTAAGCCCACTAACAATCTTCTCTTTGTTTGACTGATGTATTTTTAATCAGAACACTGTAAGGCAGTGTAGGTGTGCTAAAACTCTGATCTGTTAGATAGTATCTAGGTAGGCCGAGAGCTGCTGGTTCCTTGATGTCCCCAATTATATGATGTTAATGGATGTTCGTTTGCTGTCCTAAAATTTTTCAATTTTGAAAATTTCAAAGCTGTACAGTGATACCTGAGTTTTAATTCGCTGACAGATTGCACTGCTATTACTGAGAAGAGCCCGTGTAACGTGTGATGCTCGTTGTATTTAACTATAGGTGAAGAACCACATGTGGATCTTCGTGAACTCCTTAATTGAAAACCCAACCTTTGACTCTCAGACTAAGGAGAACATGACTCTGCAGGCAAAGAACTTTGGCTCAACCTGTAAACTGAGTGAAAAATTTATTAAGGGTGTAAGTACTGATATACGTGGATAATCAAGATGTCTGTAAAATCGCATCTTGTGTTTCATGTGGCAAGTATATACTTAAAGTAATGTCATGAACTAAAGAAAAAGTATATAACATAGAATTCTGTCATTTTTAAGGCTTTTCCCACAATTATTTGTTGGGGTTTTTTTGTATTGCAGGCAGTTGGCTGTGGCATTGTTGAAAGTATCCTAAACTGGGTAAAATTTAAAGCTCAGAGCCAGCTGAATAAGAAATGTTCAGCTGTGAAACACACTAAGATTAAGGGTGTTCCTAAGCTCGATGATGCCAATGATGCTGGTAAGTGGTTTACATCTTTTATAACCAGGTCACTCAAAAACAGTTAAAACTTGTTTGTTAGGCAAATGAAAGAATTGTCTCCTAAGGAAAAATTAGAAAACCTGTAATAATAGTTTATCCCCATTTTACATTTTCATTTACTACCTTTATCCCTGAGGGAACTGGGATTGTTTAGTCTGGAGAAGAGGAGGCTCAGGGGAGACCTTAATGCCCTCTACAACTACCTGAAAGGAAGTTGTGGCGAGCTGGGGGTCGGCCTCTTCTTGCAGATGACTAGTGACAGGACAAGGGGGAACGGCTGCAAGTTGGGCCAGGGGAGGTTCAGGTTGGAGATGAGGAGAAATTTCTTCTGGGAAAGAGTGGTCAGGCCTTGGAACGGGTTGCCCGGGGAGGGGGAAGTCCCCATCCCTGGGGATGTTTAAGGACAGGTTGGATGTGGTACTGAGGGACATGGGTTAGTGGGGAATAGGTGATAGGGGGATGGTTGGACTAGATGATCCTTGAGGTCTCTGCCAACCTTAATGATTCTATGATTTACTATGTCCAGTGCAACAAAACCTGCATGTGTTAGAGGATATTTATTCTCATTCAATTTGTGAGTACGTAGGCTTTGATTTCACTTCATATTAATTCATTTGATTTTTGGGGTTTCTTTTTTTTTTTTTAGGCAGCAAGAATTCCTTAGATTGTACACTTATCCTGACCGAGGGAGATTCAGCCAAAACACTGGCTGTCTCTGGTCTAGGAGTGGTTGGTAGAGACAAATATGGAGTATTTCCCCTTCGTGGAAAAATACTCAACGTCAGAGAAGCTTCTCATAAGCAGGTTAGTTGGAAAATTTTTATAATCTGTGTGTTAGAAGGTGCAGCGTGCTTTGTGTAACGCAATGTGTTTGAACTGAGTTGGTACGGCCGAGCACCTGGGACACCGTAACTCATGGAAGCAGTCTTAAATGCCTGAGTCTGGTCTAATCTTCAGTCTGCCTTGCTGGTTAAGGGGGAAATATTGATCAAGTCCTGTTAGGGATAGTTTTAGGCTTTTTTCAGCTACATTTTTAAAGTTTTTATTCTGTGTGATCTTTTCCAGATTATGGAAAATGCTGAAATCAACAACATCATCAAGATTGTGGGTTTGCAATATAAAAAGAACTATGAAGATCAAGAATCTTTAAAGAGTCTTCGCTACGGGAAGATTATGATTATGACAGATCAGGTTAGGTTCACTAAAACTGAAAACTGGGAGAGGGGAAAAAAACCATAACACTTCAATACAGAGGAAAGAAGAATGTACTGCCTTTCTCCCACTGCTGTTGTTGTACCTAATCCTCTGTGTTTGTCTCTTTTTATCATTCTATATTTTAGTGGGTCATAATGTCTTTTCAGCCCCAAAACAAACCAGATAAAGTAGAGAGGGGAGTAGCATCACCAAATAGCTAAATACTGTCTTTCCAGTCTGCTGATTCAAGGTCCTTGACCAGTCCTTGATGCAGTTGTATTCACCAAGAATGTGCTTTTTCTTGTTTCTCTTAATTTTCAGTAGTTAAACAATGCATGGTCGCCTTTTTAGAAGTGAAAGTTATTAGGGTTGGTTAGCTGGAATTATAACATCATTTGATATTAAGCTAACAATTGTCACTTCCATCATGTCCCTGATTAAATACATTTTTTTTCTTTTTTTTCTTTTCAAATCAGGATCAAGATGGATCACATATCAAAGGTTTGCTGATTAACTTCATCCATCACAACTGGCCATCTCTTCTAAAACACAACTTTTTGGAGGAATTTATTACTCCCATCATAAAGGTGCGGGTTGGGTCGATGGTAAGGTGACTGAGGAAGGATCCGTTGGTCCAAATCAGCCTCTCATTTCACAGTTAAAATATTTGTTCATTGTAGGCCTTCAAAAACAAAGAAGAAATTGCGTTCTACAGCATTCCTGAATTTGAAGAATGGAAAAGCAGTACACACAACTACAATTCATGGAAAATCAAGTACTACAAAGGTTTGTAGAAAACGTAATACCGTGAAATTAAATGACACAAGTATGAGCATTCATGATTGCATTCACAGTTAGCCCTGCTTTTGCAGGAAGAGTTTGGACCAGGTGACCTCCAATTCTCTTCCCTCCTAAGATATTCTGATTACAAATATATGCAACATAAAATATTGAAGTAAGGAAGCCATAACCTCTAACTGTATAAAACCTCATAAAATCTCCCAAAATGGAACTACAACATTGTAGGTAACCATTCTTCCAGCCCTCTTAGGCAACTGCGCTCAGTTTTATGTGCTGTTTTCCACAGGGCAGTCCTTGGGTACTGTTGGCGCTGTAAGCTCTAAGTACTTACTCCAGAATTGCTTAATACCAATAAGAAAGTTGCCAGCTGCAGAACAATGGCTGGATGATGAGGAGTCATTTCCAATTTGCAGTTAATCATTTCAGATATCTGTAGAAGACAAAATCCAATAGTACAACATGCAACTGCTCATTTATCTGTAATTCTTGTGATTTTTGTGACACCTTACATCTCATTTTAGAGTAACTTAAGTTTTCACTAAGTTGTCATCTTCTTGCTGTATATTTATATGATGCATCACAGCAAGTAAGCATAGCAATCTTTTCTTTTTTTTTTAACTAGATTTGAGCAAGAAATTATTAGGATTAACTAGTATTGTCCCTGCAGGTTTGGGTACCAGCACATCAAAAGAGGCTAAAGAATACTTTGCAGATATGGCTAAACATCGAATTGGCTTCAAATATTCGGGTCCTGAAGATGACGCTGCGATCACCCTGGTAACTAACACTTGATTTAATTGCTGACTGACTTACCTTTGGTATTCTCCTGCTTAGAGTGCTGTGTATTTTCTCTTAAAATGCTCTTAGAGGCCTTTGGGCTTGAGACAATCTCCGTGTTACCAAGGCTACAGCTTTAGTCTAACCAGTAGAAGCAAATCTGTCCACGGACCTCAGGCCAAGAGCACCCTTTTAATGATGTTTTTTAAATATAGCTCAGAACATACTAATCGCTACAAACCAATTGACATTTTCAGACACAATAGAAAATATTCCTTTTACATTTTTCTGCATGTTCTGCTCCAATTTTCTCCAACTCAGACCTCCCCTTTCTCGCCCAGGTTTTCTTCTTGTAATATGGTTCACCAGTGGATTAAAACAGCCCTCGCTCCTGTGAACTTCTTCACCTTCAGCAGACATTGACTCTTAAGTCTTCTGAGCTATTAGGCAAGGCCAAAAAACCCATGTTTTTTTCCTGAAAATATTAATTAATAGGGAAATCTGCTTAGTTTCCCATTATTATGTTTAAAATACATTTACACCTAACTACCATGTCTCCTAAAGACTGGTGGAAGTTACGGTCTTCATATATTTAGCTACAAGAACCTTTTATTGCACTTAGGCTATGAAGTCAGCCTCTTGAGCATGGTGTTCTCCTGGGTAAACTCTTCCTGTATGCTTTCTTTTTCTCAAGTGGTCAAATGGTGCACATCACAATGTCCTAAAATTGAGTTACTTTTCATTCTGAAATACACAGGCCTTTAGCAAGAAGAAGGTAGAAGAGCGAAAGGAGTGGCTGACTAATTTCATGGAAGATAGAAGACAACGGAAGCTACAGGGTCTGCCAGAGGTAAAAGGAAGGAAACCAGTTTCCTCTCTCTCCCTGGGGCTGTTCTCAGCTTCATTCTGAGCTGCACAGCTCAGTTCACTGGATTATGGGACAGTTAAAATGTTTCAGGATTTTGCAGAGCAGCTGCTTCTCTCATCAGTGTAGCCTTATTGTCAGTTGTCCCACAGTTTGTTTCATTTATAGCTCTTATCTTTCAAATTACCTTATCAGTAGGGCAAGGATAACTCAAGCAGGGCTGTACGAAGACAATTTCTCAAAATGGGCTTGCATCATGGGGAAGGGGTATTTCGCTTTCCCAAGCTAAGAAGGTCTGCACTTGAGCTATGTTTAGCTAGTCTTACAAGGAGCCTCCAATTTAGTGAAATTAGCCAGGTATGAGCTAAGAAACAGATTAGATCTTGTTAAAATTAAGGCCATCTTGCACTTGTTTTTCTTAGGAATACCTATATGGGAAAAATATGAGTTACCTGACGTACGACGACTTCATCAACAAGGAGTTAGTCCTGTTCTCAAATTCAGATAATGAAAGATCAATCCCATCACTGGTTGATGGTAAGTAGTTTCAAGACAGTGATTCCGCATAGTGACGTTCCCCAGAACATAATAAAATGGGTATTTGTGCGTCATATCGTCAGAATCAGGGTAACCTGTGGAGTTTAGAGGGTCAGTGTCCTGAGGTCTCTTTTCTGCTGTCCAAGTTTTTTAATCTTTGGATTATATGTCTCGTCCATTTCATAGTATATTATTACAAGTACCTTACTCTCCTGGTGCAGAATCTTTAGGTGTCTAAATTGTTCTTAGTCTCTAGAGAGCAGAAGCTGAGTGAAACCCATCGTATGTTCTAATCACAAGGTCTTTTCTTTTTTACACAGGTTTGAAGCCAGGTCAAAGAAAAGTTCTTTTCACGTGTTTCAAACGAAATGATAAGCGGGAGGTGAAGGTTGCTCAGCTGGCTGGTTCTGTAGCTGAGATGTCCTCATACCATCATGGTGAAGTAAGAACCTGGCCTGGTTGTGCAAAATGATCTTTAAATGAAAGGCAAAAGAGCCCTTCTTTTGACTGGAGACTTAAGACACCTCTAAAGCAGGATTAGATGTTCGAGTATAAAAGCCAAAGCAAAGTGGTTGTGTATCCACTATTAATTAATACTTGTATATTAATTTAATGGTCAATCTGCCTGTCCTACCTGGACTTTATGGGAGTATATTTCATTCAAAAAGTAGAACAGGGAAAAATCTGCTTTGTCTGTGATAGCTTTAGGCAGATGTTAATAGCCTTTCTGCCTGGGAAAGGAGAAATTAAGCACTAAAACAAGCTTCTCTTGGGAGTCTGATAGGATCTTTCATTGGAGGTTTCAAGAACAGGTAGATAGCAATATATGGTGGGTCACTGGGAATGTGTCTAGTCATCCAGACTAGACGCGCTTTCAGTGAGAGGTTCTGCTGGTATTTTATTAGCAGAGTTTATCCTCTATGTTGATTCTTTGGTTTTTGCTTTTAACTTTGTCCTTGCAGTGAAGAATTCTGCAGTTTTAGCTTTGAACCTTCCTTTATTGCAGGCATCACTGATGATGACTATTATTAACTTAGCTCAGAACTTTGTGGGCAGTAACAACCTCAACTTGCTACAGCCTATCGGTCAGTTTGGTACAAGGCTACATGGTGGGAAAGACTCTGCCAGCCCTCGATACATCTTTACAATGCTCAGGTCAGCATTAAAGATTTCTTACTGTCTTAAATGTTCTTAGCATATTACAGGAGTCAATTTGACAACATTTAAAGTGAAAAATGAATTTACATTTTCCCTTTAAAACTTTGGACTACTTGCGTACTCGTAGCAGCAACAATTGAAGTGAGGTTTGGATCCTAGATTCGTATTTGTAAATTTGGTTGTCATCCTGGAGAACAGCTGTGCTGTGTCTAGCTCGGGGGTCCCCAGGACAGGAAAGATATGGAGCTGCTGGAGCGAGTCCAGAGGAGGCCACTGAAATGATCTGAGGGCTGGAGCCCTTCTGCTACAAGGACAGGCTGAGGGAGTTGGCCTGCCTGGAGCAGAGAAGGCTGCGGGGAGCCCTTGGAGCCCCTCCCAGTGCCTGCAGGGGCTGCAGGAAAGCTGGAGAGGAGCTGGTTGCAGGGCAGGGAGGGCCTGGCCAAGGGGAAGGGCCTGAAGCTGCAGGAGGGGAGCTGGAGCTGAGCTGGGAGGCAGCAATCCTTCCCTGGGAGGGTGCTGAGGCCCTGGCACAGGGTGCCCCGAGAAGCTGTGGCTGCCCCTGGCTCCCTGGCAGTGCCCAAGGCCAGGTTGGATGGGGCTTTGGGCACCATGGGCTGGTGGGGGGTGTCCCTGCCCATGGCAGGGAGTGGGACTAGATGGGCTGTGAGGTCCCTTCCAACCCAAACCGTTCTGTCATTCTATGATTCTATAAAGGCATAGCAGGGAATATGGAAATGGAGCAAAAACAAAGGGAGAAATTTGGGTAGGATAGTAAAAAATGAACTTGAGTTGAGAGTGTGAAGTATGAGCTCAGGGGTCCCACAGAGTCAGTGGAACCTGAGAGTTTGGTGAGATCGCTGAAGATGCATCTCTGCTTTGAGTGTGACTCTAGAAGCCTGGTTTCCTACCGCAGACACCCAGGCAGTATGGCCAAGGTTGGCTGACAGGAATAAACTCCATTTATGTGGTTTGCTTGCTTTTTGGCAGGTTATTTTTGCATGGTGGTCACTGTTCTGTAACAAGAATTTGGGCTTAAATTCTCTTTTCTATTCTAGCCCACTGGCACGGTTGCTGTTCCCACCGATGGATGACAATATCCTGAAGTTCCTATACGATGACAATCAACGTGTGGAGCCAGAATGGTATATGCCCATCATTCCAATGGTGCTAATAAACGGAGCAGAAGGGATCGGTACTGGCTGGTCCTGTAAGATTCCCAACTTTGATATCAGGGAAGTTGTGAATAACATCCGCCGTCTGATGGATGGAGAAGAGCCATTGCCAATGGTAAATAATGTATTTTAAAAAAATAATGTCTCGCTCATTAGTTTACTCAGCACAACATGGAGCGTTTCGTGCAAGTGCTTAAAAACAGAAGGCTCGATGCAAAGCTGAATCCAATGTTCTTTTCTTCTTAGCTTCCTAGTTACAAGAATTTCAAAGGCTCAATAGATGAGCTGGGACCTAATCAGTACGTGATAAGCGGTGAAGTGTCTATCCTTGATTCTACAACCATTGAGATTACTGAGCTGCCTGTCAGAACGTGGACACAGGTAATAAACAGTTGAATTTGCCCTAGGAGGCTATAGTTTGCCCCATAAAGCAAAATGGGATTAGTGGCTTTTGGAGCTTTTGATCTCCATGGAAAACATGAGTCTGACTTTGATTCTTTTCTCAGACTTACAAAGAGCAAGTTCTGGAGCCAATGTTAAATGGGACTGAGAAGATGCCCCCACTAATCACAGACTACAAAGAATATCACACAGACACAACAGTGAAGTTTATAGTGAAGATGACTGAGGAAAAACTAGCGGAAGCCGAAGCAGTGGGGCTGCATAAGGTCTTCAAACTCCAAACAAATTTAACGTGCAACTCCATGGTACGTAATAAATTTTCCTGAAGGAAGTTCTTGGTTTAACTCAAAGACTGTGCAGACTGCAAACTGCAGTCACTGCTTGTAACAAAAATACTCATTCACAGGAACCTATTCCCTTTGCCTTTTCTGTTGTAACTGGTTTTAAATCAGCTTTCTCAACATACCTTCAAAAGGGCAAGAGACTGGCTTGGGAGTGGGCTGAGAGTGGTATGGTTTTGCCTGAAGGAGTCAAAGTGATCTGAAATCACACAATTCAGAGAGACCTTTGTTGTGACAACAGCACTGCCATTGAATATCTGGATTCTGACAACACATGAAGCTTGATGCAAGCTGTTTATCCTGCAGATAGCTTTAAGATTCAAGTAACCTTAACCCTACTATGTTGTTTTCAAGAACTTAGAAATTCTAAAATTGTCTCTGCTGCCATGCTTGCAAACTAAAGTAATTTCTAAAACAAGGCTAAGGTTTTATCATTTGTTGGCTAATAATTCAATTGTACCATCACGTCTGTGTTACCGCTGATTTTCAGTGGGTTTGGAAAATGGTTTTACGATCATAATGGGTGTGTTCTTTCATCTAGGTTCTTTTTGACCACGTTGGCTTTCTGAAGAAGTATGACTCACCCCAGGATATTCTTAAAGAGTTCTTTGAACTCAGGCTCCGATACTACAGCTTGAGAAAAGAATGGCTTATTGGAATGCTAGGTGCCGAGTCTGCAAAACTGAGCAACCAGGCTCGTTTCATCCTGGAGAAAATAGATGGCAAAATTGTGATCGGTACGCATTGTTCTGGGTTACTTGGTTGATGAAGCTGGGAGAAGAACCAGGTGCTTCCTTGAGTTCTGTCAGCACCCCCTCAGCCCTGGACTGGCTCTTAAGAAACTGCACCAGCGCTTATCTTTCCATTCCAGTAACATACAAGAGGAAAATGCTTCACAGAGTGTCCTTGGTCTATAGAGCATTATGCACATGTTAGTTAAAACAGGATACTCATATGGCTTTCCTACTGTGTGTTTGGCACTATTTTGAGAGTCGAATTTTTGTACTAGTTTAGCAATAATTCCTATCTACTTCTGAATCAGTAGGAGTAAGAGTTACGTACTGGTGGGGTTAGAAAGGCGTAGTGTTTTCTATTCAAATGCATACTCTTAAGAACCCATGTTGCTCTGTTATCTCTGTGAACCTCTGCAAAAATATTCCACATCATGTTCTCAGTGGATCGAGGTTTCAGACTTAGAAGATAATCATTAGCAGCATCTGAGAATCATGAGCTAGAAAAAGAAACAGATCTTTGTTTCCAGCATTCAGATTTTTCAATCAACTTTTCCACCTCAGTCTAAAAGGCGGTCTGTATTTCCCTTGCATTGGGGGAGGATGCAGCTAGACAAAGTGTCATAAGATGCGTTGTGGTTTGTGTCTCAAGGCAGCCCAATAATCCCAACAGCCCATGTCTGTTTGACTTGACTGAGGAAAAGAAATCATTCCCTTGAAATGCGTTTTCTTAGGTTTTTTTTGTAATAAGCTGTTCCAAGGCTAACAGAGCTGGTTTCATTTGTGTTTGTGTCTCATGGTTGATTGCTTCTGATATCTTAAAAGGAACAAATTCCTGCTGAAGCATTTCCATTGGTCAGGGCACTTATAGCATAAATTTCCCAGGTGAAGCCTAATGAGGTGCAAGCTATACCAAAGCTACCAGAGGGGGTTTTTTTCCCCCTCAAGTTCAAAAACTACTTAGGGCAGGGGAAATGCAGATATGGAAATGAAGAATATATTTCCAGGGCTCTGGCAGGTGTTCCTGACAGACGTAGGAGCAATGCTGACCTAACAAATCACCTGCTAAGTAGGAACTTTTTAAGGGGTCATTTCAGGCTCTTCCACATGTCCCACCTCTGGTGAGGAAAGGCTATTTTAGAGCCCGAGAGGATGCAGAGCTGCTAGTACCTTGGCATCTAAAATGTAAAGCTCATCTGTCTTTCCTAACAGTGATTCGTAGTGGTCACTAACTGACAATCTGAAATGTCCGTTTACAGAAAACAAACCCAAGAAAGAGTTGATTCAAGTTCTTGTCCAGAGAGGGTATGAATCTGATCCAGTGAAGGCTTGGAAGGAATCACAAAACAAGGTAATGCTTCAGTCATCCTCTCTAAATAGATCCAAACTGGCCCCTGTCTCTGAAGCGCCATAATTCGTAGGCAGAAGCTCAAGTTGCTTTTCAATTTGTAGGATTCCAGAGCTTGCGCGCCTGGTATGCCTGGGATAGGAGGCATAAGGCAAGGAAAAGTTCCGTCCCTTTTTCAGAAGGCCCTCAGACCTAGTCTGTTGAGTCTGCGTCCTATTGCCACAGCAACTGCTGCTCTTCCTTGAGGGTTTCCTTCCACCCATGGGACACAGTTGTAGAAGGGCTGTGAGCAAGATGACGGTTTTAAGTAGCCTCAGGAGACAATCTGGACTAGCAAGACAGAAGCCAAATAGAGTAGAGCAAAAGAGATTTGGAGAGTTGTTTTTGCAGGTGGATTCCTCTGTGCGATAGCAGCTGAGATTTTAGGAAGTGTAACTTCATCTCTATCCATTTCCGAATTGTTCTACGAGAATCTAGGACACCACAAGCACGTGGAGTGCCTGTGAGAATGTTCAAATTTGATCGATAGCCCTTCCCTTGTGTGTCAATACATTTCTTGACCATGTTTGTTTTAAATCCACACTCAGGAAGAAGAGGAGGAAGAGAATGAGGATGAGAATGAGAATGACAAAGAATCAGTGGCAACTCCCGGACCAGACTTCAACTATCTGCTGAACATGCCCCTTTGGTATCTGACTAAAGAGAAGAAAGATGAGCTCTGTAAGCAGAGAGATAACAAAGTATGTTCCTTCCTTTTCTTCTAAGTGCATTATGATATCATATATTTTTTAAAATACGTGGATTAAAATATGTGACTAATGATTATCAACTGTGATCCCCTTTAGGAAAAGGAGCTGGAAAACCTTAAGTGCAAGAGTCCCTCTGATCTGTGGAAGGAAGACCTTGCTGTCTTTGTTGAACAACTTGATGTATGTCTGTGTTCAGTACAGATGACTGACTCCCTCGTAGTCTTATCTATCAGCTCTATTGATTTTTTTTGTTATAACAAAGAAAACAAAAAATGATAACTCCTATTTCCTGCGCTCGTTGTGGAGAATGGAAGCTTTGTTCCCTTCCTAGCTTGGATAGGAGTAGCACTGCCCTAGGCCAGGGAGTCAAACCACCGAGGTGGCTGTTGGGGGGAGATCAATTACCAGTCTGAATAGCAAAGAGGAATTTTAAGAGGGCCTGAGAGAAAACTAGTACTGGGGTATAGTCTGAGGACATGTAGTTCAAAGGGCTTTTTTGATGCTCGGAAGGTGAGGGAGGAGCTGGACTTTACTGAACAGAGCCCAGATGTGGGCAGGTGTCTGTGTACCGTCACCCACAAGGTCTCTTCTTACTCCCCAAGTAACCAAACTATACTTCTGGCTTAAACCATTGCTTGAAAATGTGCAAATCTGTAGCAGGGTGGGAAGCTTCGTTTAAACGGATGGTAGGAAATCTATCAGCAAGTATAGAACGCTTAACTGCAAGGGCTGCGACGGTGGGGTTTTTCAGTAGTACGTGGTTTCTTTTGTATTCTCACGGTCGTGTTATTTTATGCTCACCTCTGCAGGCAGTGGAAGCCAAACAAATGCAGGATGAGATGGCAGGGTTGAGTGGTAAACCTTTAAAGGTGAAAGGAGGAAAAGTGAAGGTGAAGAAAGCGCAACTGTCAGAAGTAATGCCGTCGCCTCACGGCATAAGGGTTGTTCCTCGAATAACTGCAGAGATGAAGGCAGAGGCAGAGAAGAAAACTAAGAAGAAAATAAAGGTAAAAAGGAATATTTTGAATGCTTTATCTTTCTTTACACCCTCTTCAATACAGTCCTAAAGAAATGCAAATCCTTGTTAGCTGAACTTGTCCTGATGAAGCAGCTGTTCAGGCAGGAGGGAACCTTAGGACGTGGGGAACGCTGGAAATGGATGTTTCTCAGTCTGAAGGAGAACAGATTTGCTGACGTATCAGGAGATGGCTTAGAGGGAATTTTTTTGGCAAAGGCATGTATCTCAGTGTCAGAGATGGGTTGGTAGCATAGAAATGAAAAGGCAGAGGCGAATAAGGTTGTTCTACGTGTCCTGGAGATTTTATAAATCCTCTGAGAAGAGGGGCAGGAAGGTACAGCTAGAAAATTCACTCCTCTAGAACAGTCTTTGCATTTCCAGTAATGCTTTCAGCCACTTAATGCCATTATTGTTCTCACTATCAAGAAGATAAAGAAGATTCAACCCTTTTTCTAGGGCTAGTTGAAATTATGCCATTCAGCCATTTGCACCGTAGCAAACGAAAATATCCCCTCACCTGTTTTGACCTGTACGCCAGACATATTGCTCCTTTCCTACAGATGGTTCCACCTAACATGTTTTTCCAAATAACTTGCACTGTTGTTTTTTACCCACCCTGTCCAATTCTGCATCCTCAACACACCCTAGAGCCATACCAGCAGCACACAAAGGCGGTGCTAAAGCGTGCTCAGGAGCGGGGACAAAGTTCCTGTTTTTGTTAATGTTGGATTTTGCATTTTAAGCCACCAGATCTGGGGACACAGCGTGTCTGATTTACTCAGCTGTAATCGATTTTACACGCAGTTCGTTTCACACACGGATTTCTTCTCCTATTGCTAACTTTCATACATCTGAAATAGGCGGCTCCTTTCTGCGCTGCTCTGTGTGCCTCTCCTAATCGTGTGACCTGACTCATTATCTATTTGATATCTGTTTGTATCTTCAGAGTGAAAAAACTGAATGTGATGAGAATCAAAATCAAAATGTGTCAGGAGACAAAGCGTCTTCAGGCCTTAAGCAGAGATTACTGCAGAAGCTTAATACTGAGCAAGGTAAATGCTTTTCTTTTGATGTGTTATTCCATCAATGGAAAGTGAGGGGAAGGGTTGTAAATTTGGTTATCTGACCTCTTCCTGAAGGTGATGAGTAATGTCTAGGATCGGTATTTTTGGAAAAACTAAAAGGAGAGAGAAAGAAAGTGAATCCTGGATAACAGTCAAGCGGGATAAATCACTGTTGCTCTTTGACGTTGAAGCGAGAACCCTCTGAATTTAGTGATGTATTTCTAAGTTGAGCTTGAACTGCTGAGCCTGAAGCACACATGGAAGTTTGCTGCTTCATCCTGCTTCCCGGTATTTTTCAGGTGCTAAGAGACAGGCCACTCTGCCATTTAAGCCATTAAAGAAAATAAAGAAACGAAACCCTTGGTCTGACTCAGGATCTGATTCAGAGTCTGATTTTGAAGCCCTTCCTCAGAGAGAGAGAGTGGTTCGCAAAGCAGCAGGTGAGTGATGACACAAACGCAGAAGAGGGGCAGTCTGGAGGGGAAAAAAATGAACAGGCTGTTTAGAGAGCTCCTGGAGCCTGAGATCTCGGTCAGAAGCAATTTTTAAGAGCCTTATTTATTTTATTGTATATAACAACTAAATATTTCTACCATTTGAGCAGATTTTCCCAACGCTTTTCAAGGAAAAGCAGAAAAGGGCAATTAGAGAAATAAGGTTATTGGTTTTAATTACACAATTGTCTTGGCAAATCAAATGCGTCGCTGGTAAGCAAGCCCAGAATACACTTGTGATTTGGAGTCTTCTCACTGGCAATCTCAATATCTGCTTGTTTTTATCCAGATCTTTTTTATTTAATAACTGCAGCTACAATATTGAAAAAGAAACCGAGCTGCATATTGCCAAATGTATAAAATAATACATCTGTGTCGTTTCATCAGCCAAAGTCAAGACCGTAATCAGCTCGGACTCGGATGCCGATCTCTCCAACTCAGACGAGGAGTTTGAACTTCAGGGCGGCAGCGAAGGCAGCACTGAATCGGATAAAAACACAAAAGAAAAACCTGCTCCCAAACCCACTTTCCCAAAGTGAGTATTTCTCCACCCAGGCATTGGAAATTAGTCATGTTTCTAGTGGGAATGCTATATAGGAATTAATAGCTCTTTTTCTTCAGTGCACCTATTTTAGTGCATCATAAGCTGAAACACATTCTTGTGGTTTTGTATTCTAGGGAAACCGCTGAAAAAGCAGCTAAAGCTCCCAAGCAAAAGCCAACGCAAAGCGCTGTCCCGGGTGAGTACAAGACCTCCTGAAGCTTGCTGAGTTTTCTAAGAGCCCAGGAGAGTGCAGCGGGCACCGCGAGCAGTGCGTGTCACTGACGAAGGCAGACGCTGGTCACAAGACCTTGCACAGCAGCTTTGACACTAGGTTGCAAGTTGCTTTCAGGCCACCAGACTTTTTGTCTGTTTCTAACTTCAATTTGTGATTAATCCAGTTTTAATGGTTGTTCTTTTTATGAAGTGGGTCGAAATTATTTCCTTCTGCTCTAATGTTTATAGCCGGAGCAGCTTATTTGACTGTTTCGGACTTACTTTCTGCTTTCGTTATTCAGATCAAGTCGAAGTCGTTGCTACTGAAAATGTGAGTCAAGCTCCTGCAGCTCCTTCTGCCCCTGTGCCTCGCAGTAAGGCTGTATCTAAAAAACCTGCTGCAGCTAAGAAGGCCAGTGCCGCTAAGGGTAAGACGATGTTTTGTAAGATCATTTTTAGATAACAATTATTGTTCCTCTGGGAAACAAGTCTGAGTGATTTTTGCTAGGCGTTGAGGCCTGAATAACTTGAGTTTTCAGTTCAGAAAAGATCGGGGGATTGTGGCAAAGGTTGCCCAGTTGTCGGTTTTGAATAAGTCTGTTTCCAAACATACCATGTTCGAGTTCATCTCAGACATGCTCGAAGGGAGTGAATTTTAGTTTGGGAACAGGAAAAGTGAATGCTTCCTACAGTGCTATGTAATACTTGGCAGAAATAATCCGAGAGGAATTTGTCTTGCAGTCAGTGTTCTACTTCATGTCTTTTTGGGAAGAAAGCTGCTTGGTAGCTTGCTTCCCAGGAAAAAGAAAAGCTTCTTTGGGGTCGCTTGATCTATTTAGTGCTTAGCTCGACCTCATAAATCTGCGGCATTGGACTCAGGTTTTTCTTTTTTTTTTTTAAACTTAACTGCCCAGAGTCTTTGAAAAGCTGTTTTGCATATTCCATCTCTAGCTGGTTTGGATCCCAGCAGTAAAGCAGTCTGTTACTTCACAGCAAAATAGCTGTTCCTTCCACTTCTAAATTGAGAAAGCCCATTATCATTCAGGAATGGCCTGCTCGTTTCAGCTTCACTTAGAGACATGCTTCAAGATTCTGTTCAAAAAATGTCAAAATATAGGTAAGAACGAACTCCACGAGTAGCTGTTTAGTGCAGATGGTAAATTCATTCCTTCTCCGTGCAAAAGTTTTGAAGGTTTAAGATTGGTTGCACAGCCTTGAGAGTTCAGGACTTTTCAGTCTGAAATAGTCCGTAAATTGCTTCGGGTACATTTTAATTTGATCCTCTAAATGTAGTGGAACTAAGCAGATAAACAACCTCATTTTTCCTAATCTTGGTAAAGAGCAATCTTTCTAGAAAACCATGCTTTCAAACGAGACGACCTGTGTGCTGACCTCGCGGTAATAGCGCAGAGCCGTGTTTGTGTTGGAAGGAATTCACAAACTGCGAATGGGAAGAGAGGCAGCAAGAGGGTTTAAACGCCGGGTTCTGTTTCAGATAACCAGCCGTCCATCATGGATATTCTGGCCAAGACAAAGGCTGCACCCAAATCCGGCAAGACGGCAGCGAAGGAGGCGTCCCTGGCTTTGGAGCGTGGAGCAGCGGGTGACAAGAAGTGTACCCAGACCAAGAAGCAGAAAGTGGTCAAAAGGCAGCCGAGCTCTTTGGATTCCGATTCGGATTTTGGCTCGAAATCTTCCAAATCAGTTGCAGCGAAGGTTTGTACTCTGCCGCCGGTTCGGGCCGAGGGGGGGCCGCCGAGCGCGGCGTCGGTTATCCTGGCAGAAAACGCGCGGCGGGGGTAGAACCTCCTCTGCGACGCCCGACTGTATTGCTGGGTGAGGGCGAGGAGGGGGTCAGGCACACATCCTTGTCCCAGATGGTCAGTTTGGGCTCATCGGTCCAAAACCCGCCTTACCCACGACAGAGCTGTGCGTTTGCTCGTTGTGCTTCACGCACAGATTCACGATTCGCTTCCCGACTCTGCTTTCCCTCTAGAAATCCAAGCTGGAAGACGACGATAGCTTTGCTACTGATTCAACTTGTGCGGACAGCCCTGAAAAAGCCATGCCCCGTGCCAGGCCTGAGCGCCTCAAAAAACCTGTCCGATATGTGGAGGAGTCCGACGAGGATGATGAATTTTTATGAAGATTTTTCACTGCTCATCCAAACCGAGCTACAAGCCAACCTCCAGCAGAGCTCTTCATCATCACCATCACCAAAGAACACCATCTCAGACTAGGACATCTTTTTATTATTGAATTTAAACTAGTCCAAAAATGTTTGTTACATGTGGATACAGTTCTGTTTTTCTTGGTTTTAAATAACTTAGATTTGTGTAAACAGGAACCTTCCCTCCACCTTTCTTGTGAGCACCGGGGCCGTGTGCCTGGCTAGGGCTGACGCACTTCCCTCTTACCCATTAGCTGCTTGGAATCTTTTGACACTTTGTGGTCATTTTAATATTAAAAACAGACTTTAGAATGTATCAAATCCTTTAAAATACCCTCTCACATAGATAGCTTTCTCTCTAGATATCTTAAATAATAAAATATATAAGCTTTTCACTCCACAAGCAGAGACTGAACACGGGGTGTAGGCCTTTCGAACTCCACGGCATTTAGAACTCCATACTGGCGTTTCTCTTTCGCATCCTTTCTGTCTGAGCAAGCCCTTGTTGCTCAACCTCTGCCATGTTTTAGCCTTTGGGTTTTGAGTTTTGTTTTTTTTTAAATTCAGATTTGCTAATGGAGGTTTGCCCAGACTTGTCCCCACACTCTGCTCCGTGTTGGCAGTTTTATCTTCTGTCTGACTGCCAAGAAACCCCGTGTTCAGCTAGTTCAGCCCAGAGGTCATCTTCAGGTAAGGGATGCTTGTGGCTGCCGGTTCCTCGCACTGTTACGGAGCGAAACAGGCGTCTCTGCAGCAGAGACAGACTGGCTCTTAGGACAGACATTGACCATCCCAAGGATCTGTATGAACTTGTGGGTCCATTACTCCAACACACGCATTGGAAAGCAGCAGGTTCCACCGCGCTGAGCTCCTGCCTGTTTGTTCCCGGGGCCAAGAACTTCCCCGTGGCTCCTGCACGGCTGCACGAAGAGGCGTAGGCCTTGTCACCTCAGTGCCACCGGCTTCCTCAGCAGAAGCAGGGACACCTTGTCTTCCCCTTAGAACTACTTCACTGGAGTATTTCTCTTTGCTTTTCATGGAGCCATTTCTATAGCACTGGAGGGATATTTCTTAACCGTCTATGTAAATATTTTCTGTCCTTCTTGTCCAGAATTTCTGTCCTTTTTAATATTTATGTAATAAAAGTGGTTTTACTCGAGTTTTCTTTAATAAAAAAGAGTTGTCCTCAACTGCCCGCTCGCCTAGTTTTCCCTTGTTACCATGAGTTGTCTCCGTTTATGGTTCTGCAGAGCTTGTGCCAAGCCCTCTGCTCCGCCATCGCTTCGCGATGGCGGAGCAGAGGGCTTGGCACAAGCTCTGGTCTACGTGTAGGGTTGGTGTAAAGGAGTTGTAGGAGCCTCAGGCTTCGCAAAGATGTTCCACTCAGTGTCTTTTCTGCTTTTCCCCTCAGGTACCTGTGGCTGAGAGTGGAAATTATCAGCTGGAAATCCCTTGGGACGTTCACCCCGAGCTGCCAAAGCGCTGTGAAAACCCCCGCCGGTGTCCTGCTCTGCTGCCCTGGATCCTGCCAGAGGAAATGCCTGCAGCCAGCTCAGGTGCTGCCCGAACTTGTTTCCCTGCTGGTTTTCTCACTGCTGAGACCGTGGGTTTTGCAAAACCGCTGGCTGGACTCGCTTTACCTCACGAGTTTCCAAATTCCTGTGAATGCCCCTGCGGTACCCGGTGTCTGCGTCTGCCCCGGGTTCTGCTTCTGCGGCTGGTGGGGGGGTGACCACAGATGAGCGGTGGCTGAAGCTTCTGATGTGTTCAGCGCTCCCAGGCCGGCGAGTTTTGCTCTCGAGCGATGGGTTTGTGCTAAACCGCCTCCCCGAGCTGGCGTTGCACCCCTGGGGGGCTGCCTGGCTGCTCCGGCTGAAAGCGGGGGGAGCACCATGTGTAGTCCCCACAGCGGGGGAGGGATCAGGGTTACTAACGAAGCCCCGGGGGATGAGCTGCGCTCTCCCACATCCCCCCCACCTGGGTGCTCAGCACCCCAGAGCATCATGCCCATGGCTGAAACACGGTGCGGAGTCGGTGCAGCTCTGCCACGCTGCCGGCCTTCCCCCACGTCCCAGGCTGGTGATTCACAGCACGCAGGGAGCTGCACGGCTGCGGCACCCACTGGCAAGCCCCAGGGCCCCCCACATCCCCGCCCCATCCCAGCCATGGCGTGGCGGTCGGGCACAGACGCTATCGGTGCCACTGAGGTGCTTTTGCTGGAACCCAGTCAAGTGTGGAGAGCGCTGTCAGATTTTCCACTGCCGGGCTCTGGAGAGCGTTTCTGGCGCGTCCCCGCCGAGGGGCCGTGCTATTTACGGCTCTCCTTGCTGCACGCGCGCCCGGAGAATCAGTTGTCACGACTCGCACAGCAAATGGCGAGGCCGTGGCCGTGCTGCGCAGGCTGCTCCAGGCCGGCTGTGGAGCTGCTCCCGTAACCCCGCCATCACCCCCAATGTATATATAGAGCTGGGGGGGCGTGAGCACACGCGTACACGCACAAAAAAATGCACCGCGGTGTCTGCAGCGGGATTTTCTCCATCACTAAATGTCCCTGCTGGGGCGTTGGGGACACTGAACTGCTGGAGGGGGAGCTGAGGTGGGGGGCACCAGGCACCAACTGACCACAGGCAGCGCACGGCCCCCAGGGGGACCCCAAGGGGACCTGTGTGGGCCTGAGCTCTGCGCCCAGCACCAGGAAGGGAATCTGAGGCACAGGCAGAGGCCATCAGCGCTCGGCCTGGCCGAGCAGGGGCTGAGGGGAGCCCTGGCCGCGCCACGGGGCATTTCGTGTGGGGCATCGCTTGGCTTCGGGAAGCGGCTGGTCCCCAGCACGGCCTCTCGCCGGCCGGCACAGCTCCTTCTGCCAGCACGTGCCGAAGGTGGGGGCAGCCCAGGATGGTCCGTGGGACTCTCTATGGCCCCACCAACCCGGGCTCGGCGTCGCGGGGCAGGGAGGGCTGGTGCCAGTCCTGAACATCCCCTGGATCTTTGTGTGGCAGAGCCCAGCCCCAGGAGGGACCGTGGGGCAGGCGCAAGTGTGGCGTGGTCAGAGGCAGCCGATGCACCCGGGCTCTGCCAGGGCCAGGGAGGTGATGCCAGCACTGGGGAAGCTTTTTGGGGGCTGAGTGCTGTAGCTTGGTACCCCCAGGCCCTGGGGGTTTGGGGAGGAGGCCAAGGTGTGGGGGCATTTCTCCATGGGGGGCTGCTACCCCTGGCACCAACCTGCGCCCCAGGAGCTGCTGACCCCTGGGCAGGGGCAACGTCTGTCCTTGGGGCCCCCTGGCAGAGCAGAGCCCTCCCCTCCCCTCCGGGCGCCCCTGTGGCTGCTCTGTCTCTTTAAAAGGACTCCAGGCGTGGCTGCAGGACCGTCATCCCATCCCAGCCGGACAAGGGACTGGACAGTCCAGGACAGCCTTGGACAGCCGGCACCAGCTGCGCTGGCACGCCACGGACCACAGCCTCCGCAGGTACCGGGAAGACCCCGCTGGGCTGGGGCTGATGGGGGACCTGGGGGGTCTGGGGGGTACCAGGGATGGGGAACCGGTCCCAGCTGCTGTCCCTGGGCCCATCGCCGGGGCACGGCAGGGCTGAGCTGGGCTGGCACTGCCGGGCACCCTCCTGTGAGCGGGGATGGGGCCGTGTGTTTGGGGTTGGCACAGCCGGTGGTAACCTATGGGGGCCCTGCTGGGGTCCATCTTCACAGGCAAGGTGGTCCCCTCCACCCCCAGCGCTGACCCTGCTCCCACAGCTTGGCCATGGGCGAGTGGGGCTTCCTGAGCTCGCTGCTGGACGCGGTGCAGGAGCACTCGCCCATGGTGGGGCGGTTCTGGCTGGTGGTGATGCTCCTCTTCCGCATCCTGGTCCTGGCCACTGTGGGCAGCGACGTCTTCGAGGACGAGCAAGAGGAGTTTGTCTGCAACACGCAGCAGCCGGGCTGCAAACCCGTGTGCTACGACGCCGCCTTCCCCATCTCCCACTACCGCTTCCTCGTCTTCCACATCGTCGTGCTCTCGGCCCCCGCCGCCCTCTTCGTCATCTTCGCCGTGCACCAGGCGGCCAAACCAGGGCACGGGGGAGCCCCCGGCCAGCGCGCCCGCCGCCTCCAGCCCTTCTACGTGGGCAGCGTGGTGGCACGCATCGCGGCCGAGCTGGGCTTCCTGCTGGGGCAGGCGCTGCTCTACGGCTTCAGGGTGCAGCCGCTCTTCGTCTGCCGCCGCCGGCCCTGCCCGCACCACGTCGACTGCTTCGTCTCCCGCCCCACCGAGAAAACCGTCTTCATCCACTTCTACTTCGTGGTGGGGCTGGTCTCCGCGCTGCTCAGCCTGGCCGAGCTCGTCCACCTCCTGCGCAAGGGTCCCCCGCCCCGCGGTGGGTGCTGCCACCGGCCGCAGGAGCGGGGACCGGCCCCTGGGCAGCCAGCGGGGGCCGCGGAGGAACCGTGTCACCCCAAGGCCCCGCCGCTGCGGGGGGACCTGGCGGTGTAGCCATCCCTGGGCTGACATCGCTGGAACGAGCTGTGGCTTT